>BQKN01063591.1:0-11647 GCA_022839385.1 Asparagus kiusianus
AGGGAGGTTGTTTTTGATCTAGAGAGATTGTGAGAGAGAGATTTTGTAAATCCAATTGATTCTCATAATCTAGAGAAGGTATTTTCCTTCACCCTAATTAAACTCTTGTGTTCTTTAGTTATTTTCTTCTTTACCCACTCTTGATAATTCCGCGATCAAGAGTGCTCGCACGGCGACTCGTATCATTGGATGTTATTCTTGAGAGCGAAGCAAGCCTTGGTGGGATGAAGGATCCTCTTGTAGTATGCACAATACTTTGGATCCGAAGTATTATTAGCTTTCTCCTGATTTGTGATAGGTGGCAGCTCGATCTTGTTGTTTTTGAGGAGGGACTCAAAAATGGCCAGAACGTCTTCGTCCTTGAAGGAGTACTCTTTTTGGAGTCTCGGATCCGAAGTCTTTTGCTGTCTTCAGGGTTGCTGTTGTGACGTCTGATTAAAACTAACATCTGTTGCAGGTGTCTTCCCCTTACCACAGGAGGCGAAGCTTGAATTCAGAGGGTTAGTTGTCGGTTGGCTTCTTTCGGTTTTCTTCCTTCCGAGGAAGCATTCGGCCTGCTCTCCGTGTACCTTTTAACTCTTTTCAGGTGTTGGACGGTGCTACTCCCATAACTTCCAAAATATCAATGGATAGGTTGTTATGACAGGTTTGAAGGATGAAGTCCTCTGTGACTGCTTCTCGATAATTCATCGCCTTATTTCGGAAGCGCTGGATGAAGTCATCGACCTTCTCTTCGTCTTCCTATTTCTCCTCAAAGAGTGTCCTGATGGATACCTCAGCGTCGTCATCAAAAAAATTATCGAGGAATGAGCTCTCTATATCATCCTAGCTGTTGATGCTTCCAGGCTTGAGACAGCGGTACCAATCAAAGGCAGCCTCACAAAGGGTGCCCACGAATGACCAAACCATCAAGACTTTATTTCCAGAAATCATGCCCAAGTGGGACTTGAAGTAGATTAGATGTTGAGTGGGCGAGCCCTTCCCGTCAAACGGCGTGAAGTTGATCAGGTTAAACTTCGCTGGGTACGGGATCGAATCCTACTCTCTCGGGTAAGGACACGGAATGCCGGTCTTCTTTACCTCTTGGGCAGACATCAGAGCATTGGTCTTGCTTTCGTGGTCTTTCATCTTCTTGTCCTCGTTTGTATCATGTTTTGGATGATTTCTGAGAGGAATAACACGGCTACCCCCGGCATTGTCATCTTTAGTGGGACCACTCACAATGTTCTGGTCAAACGAAGGGTTATCAGTATTAAGATGTTCATCCACATCTGAATCGCTACCTACTTGGTTAACAATGTTGTGACGGCTGGATTCACCAAGTTGATTGGACAGAGCCCGAATCTGTTGGTCATGCTCTTCCTTCATCTGCATCATGGCCATTTCCAATTCGAACTTGAAGTTCTCTTTTTTGCTTAGCCAAAGTATCCTCGATGATTTTAGCCATTTGCTCGGTGTTGGTCATAAGTGCGTCGCGATATTGTCCTAGGATGGATACCATATTGTCAGAAGTGATTGCAGAATTAGCATCTGATGCTTCATCATCTGAGGATAATCCCTTCTGCATTCTCTGATAATCCCTTTGTCTAATGGTTCCCGATCGTAACCGGGTTAGACAATGCGATATGAGCAGGTCAGAACTAGAAGGTTGAGTTGACTTTCCTCTATCAGCCATGTTAATTGTGACTTTTGGAAGTTTGTCATCTTGAACGGATGATCGTTTCTTGCGGAAACATCTTGGCTTAGTATTCGATGCTTTAGAGGAAAGCCTTTTGAATACCGAGACCCTCTGTGGAGCGGTTACACGCAGATAATACTGCCCTGATAAGCCTTACACATGGACCATGAGAGTTAGTTTCTTGGACATCCTTCTTTTAGGATTTGTTCACACCCCTAGCATGATGGTGCAGCTCATTAGAGTAATCCATCGCTTGTTGGTGTGATACCCCAAGTATAACGTTGTCTTTTGACGGACACGTCTTCTTTTGGGGAAGGAAAATCTTGTTAACATACTCAGGATGATTCGTTGTCGCTTTTGAATGATCCAAGGTTGCATCAGGAGTCACACATTGAGAACCACCCCCTTACGAGCATGAGGTCTTAACAGGCTCCTGGGCTTCAACACGAACCCCCAGGCGATCAATGCTAGGAGTCCTTTTGTGCATGTTGCACGAACACGTACAATGAGGTGCCCCGATTTGTTTGGAGGTGGTGGGACACATTTGAGTGGTCTTTGGCTTGACAGGAGTGTTTATACGACCCCCAGCCTAAGGAACTACTCGGGTTTTATTCATCGGAGCTTTGCCTCGATCTTCATGTAGAGGACCCAGGCAATCTTTCATCAGAATCTTAAATTTGGACATATCCACACTACCGTAGGGCTTCGCCGGAGGTGTGGAAGAAAGACGAGTGGGCTCGGAGGTTGACGGAGTTGATTTCGATGCTGTTTCGGCCTTTGACACCCAGACTTGTTTGGATTTCGGTGGTTTTTTAGCCACCTCTTCCTTCTGCATGCCTTGAGCTTTTTGCATAAAGGTACGCCCACGTGCGGCACGTGCGCGTCTCTTTTGGATGCGCTCCTTCAAGGTTGAACGAGTCCTTTTGATAAGAACACATTCTCCCATCGATGGATTAGAGGAAGTAGCAGCAGCTTGTCGTTGAGGCGGCTGGATTAAATGATGCTTCCTAGACTCCAAGTCTGCGTAGTAGCGAACTCCATTGACTTATTCTAACGCCTTGGCAATTTGATGAGCTTAGCGTTGTCATCGCCTCTGACGATCCCTCTTCGTCAGAGTTGGCGTACCTTGATTGAACAACTCCTTGACTAGGGAGGAGTTGTGGCGAGCGGAGTCATTTGAAGCCTTCATTGGCGAATACACCTCCTTCAAAGATGGGATCTTTCCGCACTTGAAGGGAGAGGAGGATTTTGATGAAGACGAGGAGAAATATTCCTCAAACTTGGCTTCATTGAACTCATACTCGACCTCTAAATCAACCGGGATCTTGATCTTCGGTTGTGGCACGACAGCCTTAGCAATGAGGCTGTTGGCTCTCACTGTGGTCGCTAGCGTGTTTGGGGGTCAGAAATTGCTGTTTTCATTGTCATCGAACCTATTACAACTAGCATTTTGATACGGTTTTAAAACCGTTCAGGTTCTGTTTGAACCAGTCAAACACAAAAACGCGGGTCTGACCCTAGCGTTTTGATGCTGCAACGTAGGTTCGACTCTGGCGTTTTGATGTTGCAATGCGGGTCCGACCTCAGCATTTTAATGTTGACACACGGGGAGGACCTCCGCGTTTTGGTGTTGATGCGCAGGGATGACCTCTGCGTTTTGGTCTTAGAGCGCGGTGATGAGTTCTGCGTCTTGCTTCGAAGAGATTATCAACAAGTAATCTCTTTTGTCATAGCGTTGCAAAGATCATTGTCTTGTAATCTTTATCTTGTCTCTTTGAGAATATGAGAGTCGTCAGATTGTAACTCCCGATGTTGATTATGAAGGCTGTTGATTAGAGCTTTCATCAGTTATTATGAAGGTCGTCAGATTGTAACCTTCATCGATCTATGTAAAAGTTTTCCAATTGTAACCTTCTGGAAGTCGTCAGATTGTAACTTCCATTATCGGTGTTTTGATGGGGATCAGCTATTTATTGTGATTTTTAGACAGCCTACAGAATCCCCTCCAAAGTTTTTGAAAGTTCGCGGTTGACTGGGATGAATTTTAGGAATACTTTGGATCTCAACTCTGATCTTGGAGCTATTGATTCCTTGTCGTAAAGGAATCGTTCTCTGCACTCGCTTCGAAGGCATCTTGGTTGAAGGAATTTGCCACGCAGGACCCGTGTGAAGGTATACGTTATAATCCTGCTTCTGGAATACGGGGGGTGGACCCATGTGTTTTGAACTTGAGATGCGGGGCTGACTTCGGCATTTTAAATTTGGAACCCGGGTGTGACCTTGGCATCGTGATTTTTGCAACGCGGGTCTGACCTTGGCGTTTTGACTTGAGACGCGAAGGTGGCTTTCATGTATTTTTGACTAAGTCTTTGAGGTTTGTTTTTAGCTCATCTGATTCAAGTCTCGGCTCACATCCATTAAGCTGATGGGCCTACAAACATACATAGGATTTTTGGCAAACCCTCAGCCATCAACGGATTTGATTGGCCTTTACCGACTACCGTTTGAGTCGGACTAGCATGTGATTTTTTTTTCCGTTTCGCATGTAACGTTGTGCTAAGAGAATGAACTCTCTTCGACTTGATGCTATGATTTTGAATATATAGATCTTATCATTTTCACGGGAAAAGACTAACCAGCAATGCGTGTTAGGCGTAGGCTTATCCCTACTTAGGATTTGGGATAAAGTCCCCTATGCGTGTAAGGTATGGATTTCGGTGTTATTAATAACAACCTGCTACGATGTTGAATACGTAGACTTTTGTCCTTTTTTCGGTGAAAGACTAACTGGCAACGCGTGTTAGGCGTTGACTTATCCCTACTTAGAATTCGGGATAAAATTCCTCATGTGTGTAAGGCATGGATTTTGGCGTTATTAATAACGACCCGCTACGATATTGAATACGTAGGCTTTGCTATTATTACGGGAATAGGCTATCCGGCACCATGTGTTAGATGCAGACTTATCTCTAATTAGGGATCGAGATAAAATCCCCCATGCATGTGAGGCATGGATTTTTGTGCTACGATGTTGAATACATAGGCTTTGTCACTATTTCTTCCTGTGTTATATTTTCACTTAAAACACTGAAAGAAAATTGGAAGTGCCAGAGATGTAGTATTAACTTGGCATGAATTTTCACTTAGAGTGAAATTCAGAAATTTTCTTCACTATCACTAGGATAATTCCAGAAAATCTTTAATCCGCTGGGGAGTTCATAATGAAAACTTGCTATTCTTATTGAAAAAGGATTAACAAGTTCATTGGGGGGTTTGACTGTTAGAGGTGTAATGTTAACCTAACAGTATTTTATGGACCTATCGCTCTATTAAAAAGAGTCGATAAGTTGATTTGTGTTGTCAGAGGTATGATATTAACTTGACTGGAATTTGAGGACCTATCGCTCTATTGAGGAGAGTCGATAAGTGGATTGTATCGTCAGAGGTGTGATGTTAACTTGACTGGAAAGATATTACGATCGGGGCAATTTTGTGGACTTATCGCTCTATTGGGGAGAGTCGATAAGTGGATTTTGTCAGAGGTGTGGGATTAACATGATAAGAATTTGTTGCGATCGGAGCAACTTTGTGGACTTATCATCCTTTTGAAGAGGATTGATAAGTGGATTTGTCAGAGGTGTGATGTTAACTTGACGGGAATTTGTTGCGATCGGAGCAACTTTGTGGACTTATCATCCTATTGAAGAGGATTGATAAGTGAATTGTCAGAGGTATTCGATATTAACGTGACAAGATTTGTGTTGCGATTGGAGCAACTTTGTGGACTTATCATCCTATTGAAGAGGATTGATAAGTTGATTTGTCAGAGGTGTGATGTTAACTTGACGGGAGAATGTGTACTTGTGACTTGCACAAGATTTTGGGAATTAGCGTCTCGCTGGGGAAACTTACTAAGTGAGTTTATCATCAGAAGCGATGAGTTTTGATATTTGTGATTTGAATTTGATTTTGAAGACTTAGTGTCTTACTGGGGAAGATTGCGATTTGAGTAATTTTGAGGACTTATCATCCTATGTTCAAGGATTGATAAGTTGACTGTTGTCAGAGGTATATTGTTAACGTGACAAATTAGGAGTGATGCGAGTCGAATTCATACTCTGTGGGGGTGATGATCATCAGAAGTGTAATGTTAACTTGACGATGTAAAAGATTCGTTACTCTTAATCCAATGGATTCCAAGCAACCGACCCCCAGTCTTGATGAAGACTTAACAGGGGAATAAAAAGAGGTAGACAAGGCCCATCGTCTAGTGAGGCACTATCCATGAAGTCGGAATAGAGGCACATCACCTGGTAGGTTACTATCTGATGAGTTTGACTATCAGAGGTAACTGTTAACGTGATAGTTTTGTGGACCTGCCAATCCTACTAAAGAAGATTGGTAGGGGAATTTGGAGAAAATAGACTATCAGAGGTAATCATTAACGTGATAGTTTTGGTAGACCCGCCATCCTACTTGAAAAGGATTGGTGGGTAATTTGCGAGAAAAGGACTATCAGAGGTAAATATTAACGTGATAGTTTTGTAGACCTGCCATCTTATTGAAGAATATTAGCAAGTTGATAGACTATCAGAGGTAATCGTTAACGTGATAGTTTTGTAGACCTGCCATCCTATTGAAGAAGATTGGCAAGTTAATTGACTATCAGAGGTAATCATTAACGTGATAGTTTTGTAGACCTGTCATCCTATTAAAGAAGATTAGCAAGTTGATTGACTATCAGAGGTAATCATTAACGTGATAGTTTTGTAGACCTGCCATCCTATTGAAGAAGATTAGCAAGTTGATTGACTATCTTAGGTAATCATTAACGTGATAGTTTTGTAGACCTACCATCCTATTGAAGAAGATTGGCAAGTTGATTGACTATCAGAGGTAATCATTAACGTGATAGTTTTGTAGACCTGCCATCCTATTGAAGAAGATTGGCAAGTTGATTGACTATCAGAGATAACTGTTAACGTGATAGTTTTGGCGGATTTCGTGGTTGACAGAGGTGTTTTATTGAACGTGACAACTCAGAAAATTTATTATTCATAATCCAATGAACTACAAATAAACTAACCCCCAGTCTTGAACAAGTACAGGGGGGGAAATGATGGACATGACACATCGCATAGTGAGCCACTATCTAACGAGTTTGACTATCAGAGGTAATTATTAATGTGATAGTTATTGGATACCCTGGCATCCTACTGAAGAGGATTAGCTTCAGTGGCCGTAATATCTTCCCCTTCTGACTGAGAAGATTGGGCTTGGTCCGATTGCTCAGGTTGATCCTGCCTACTTTTTTCTTCAGCTTTGATCCTGGTAATAATCTTTTGAGCCTGTTCGCCTTGAGAGATTAGTTGTCTCCAGGAACGACATTCTGTAACTCCTATTCGGGCTAGGAGATCGATTTGCAAGTTGTGTCGACAGGTCTCTACCAGTGTAGGCTGTGTCATACCTGACAAACATCGCAGAGCCATGTTTCGAAACCTCTTGACGAAGGCTTGGACGGACTCCCTCTTCTTCTGCTTAGTGGTGAGAAGGGTATGGATGGAGACTTCTGTATCCTCTTCAAAGAATCTTGACATGAAGAGTCTCTCTAGATCTGCCCACTTTTGGATACATCCGACAGGCAATTTTCTGAACCATTCAAAGGAAACTCCCTTGAGGGTGCCAATGAATAATCGAGCCAGAATGGCGTCATTTGATATCACATTCCCAGTCTGTGACTTGAAATGATAGATATGTTGGTTCGGTGATCCCGTGCCGTCAAAAGTTTGTAGCGTCAGGACTTCGAACTTTGAAGGATAAGGTGCTGCATCCCATTCAGCAGGATAAGGCCTGGTAACTCCCTCATCTTGGAGCTCGCTTCTGTTAGCAATGACATTGAGGCGGGCTTCTAATTCTTCCATTTTGGCAGACTGAGGATTTTGCTCATTCTCAGCTTCTTGTCCTTCATCAGAGGAAGATTCCAGGTTGTGGGCTCCTTGGTCAGAAGCAGCATTATCAACCACTTTTTCCTCCCCTTTGCTTGTGTGAAGTCGGGATGAAGACGCTTTTCCTCTCCGGGAAGATTTTTTCCTAGGTGGTGAATCTGTCTCCTGAGATTTGGCCTTGTCTACGACGATTTGAGTCAACATGGCCATGAGTTCATTGATGGCCTCCTGCTGAGATTTGAGCATGGCCTCCTGCTCATCAAGTCTCTTTGCGAGATCTTCGTGGTTTTTCGTCATATAAGCGGAGCTCTCATGTTCAACAAAAGAGCTTGATGATTAGGACTCTGCAATGGCTGAGTGTTTATCATCGAAATTGGTTCCTCTGGCTAACCTCCGATAGTTGACAGGGGGAATGGTTCCTGTTCGCGTCCGAGTACGTTGGTAGATTCCTTCAAACTCGTTAGCGATTTCTCTGACGGTCGGTGAACGACTTGTCTCAGAGTCATCGGAACTAAGACCTGAGGTTTTCCCTCTACCGATCACATTGATAGTGACTTCAGGATATTCGGTTTCTGGAGACTTCTTCCTGTGAGAACGTCGTCGTTGGTTGGGCAAAGCAATGTTCGTAAATTGGTCGAACACCAACTGTTTGGCCGCATATGATCAGCATTGACATCCCGAGAGGACCGTAGGAATCAGTCGTTCATATTGGAATGAACGAATGACTTATTGCATCGGTCTTTCTCTCGATATGAACTCTCTCAAATCTGTTATAAAGATTCGAGGAGAGTTGCTCACTGATCGTGAGGTTTGAATTGGAACCCCCAGTCCATGATTGGACATGACTGGTTCTTGGTGAACATGAATCTGGTTGAGATACCTTGAATCCATGAACTTCTTATATCCATCCCTTAATCTTTTCGCGCTACGCAGAGTATTCGGGGAACCCCCAGTCCATGATTGGATATGACCGGTATACACCAGGTTCTGTATTGGATTTGGAACTTAGGACGCGAGGGTCGCGTTTGGCACTTGAGACGCGAAGGTCGTGTTTGGCATTTGAAACGCGAAGGTCGCATTTAGCACTTGAGACGCGAAGGTCGCGTTTGGCACTTGAAACGTGAAGGTCACGTTTAGCACTTGAAATGCGAGATCCGCATTTTGGTTTGGCGACATGAGGGTCGTGTTTTGGTTCTGGGACGCACTCCTGAGAGTTGCATTCTGCCAGATCAACGCAGTTTTAAGGTCTGCGTTTTGATGTTGGAACGCGCATCTGAAGGCTGCATTTTGATTGCACAACGCGCCACTGAGGACTGCGTTTGGCATAAGCCGAGCCCATTCCTTCAGAGGGGGGGCTATTCGAGCAATCTTGGCTAAACGAGAGGGCTTCCTTCGGCATAGGAGCAACATTTAGAGCTTTAGTCTCCTTGAAGACTTTGCGGGTCTTGCGCATAGCCTTGGGGCTAAGGGATCCAGAGGAGATGAACTCCTCAAACTTGGCTTCATCAAACTCTACCACGAGAGTTTCGACGGTCGTTCCAGTGAGATGAACATCGGATTGCATCACCACTTCTTCGTCAGAGAAGCTCGTCCTCAGCGGAGTCTCCATCTTTTGTTTGGGGGAAGATTTGTAATTAAGAAAAATAACGAAAGAATCCTATTTGATTTATTCTCTCTAACTGCTTAGAAAAAGAATGAATACAACTCTCTCAATCTCGATTACAATTGGATCTCCTGATTACAAAAGAGAGGAGAATGATCTGAATTCTCCCCTTTGTTTAAAACTGGGTTCTTCACGGTGGCGATGAAGTGCCTCCCTCGAATGCTCGCGTCGAGTTTGCTCTCCGTTGACGATCCGATGTTTTGCCTCACTGGAACGATGTCTTCTCCTCACGATTCAACGTCATGGAGAACTTGCGTGGCAAGTTTTAGAACTCTGAACGAGTTTAGAAGAACTCTGTAAAGAGTTGACTTGAACCGAAAATCGGTTAATAAGCCAAGGCCAGAAGAAAGCTCCGGTGGTCGATCTCCAGATCTGAGAATGCTCCAAAGATCCTCTCTTTGCTGCCAAGCTCCAGGGTCAATCCGAGCCAAGAAGTTCCAATCCTTGAACTGAATTGATTTTTAGTTATTTATAGAGGATTAAGGGGGTGTAACTGCCCCTTAAATCACACCTAAGTGGGGTGTAACCGCCCTCCAATCATGGGAAACAGTTTTGGAATTGTTCACGGGTTTAAGGGGTGTAATTCCCCCTAAAATCTCTCCATAATGGGTGTTTCCGGTAAAAGTTGCTGTTTTCATTGATGTTCTCTTTTTCGAGATCTGTTACAACTTTGAGCGTTACAACAGGATAAAATGAAAACAAAAGGGTTACAACTTAAACGAAAATAAACACGAAATCCCGGTTTGGTACGGTCTCGCTTGCGTGGGTTGTTAGCCTGTGACGGGGACGTCAATATCCGTGGACCGCCGACTCTTCAAGATCCTTTTCGGTAAAATCCGGCAGAGTTTCGTCTATCCGCGGAGGGATATAGAAACAGAACTTCGTCGATCCGCGTGAGATCTTAGAAGTTTAAAGCGTATATCTCGGTTAAACGAGATAGTAGCTCTTCTCAGTGTCGCCTGCGAAGGGCAACACCAAGGAACAGAAGGGGGGTGAATGAAGAAAAAGATGAGGACCTCTCGCTCTTCGATCCGGCAGGGCTTCGCCGCTCTCCTGCAGACTCTGACTCCTCACTCCGGCAGGGCTTCGCCGCTCTCTTGCAGAACAATCCTTGGCTAAGATAATTCAGCCTTGAATTGAGTGCAAAATCAAGAGCCCCTCACAAAGGAGGCCCTAGGGGTCTATTTATAGGCTCATGAGGGGGGGAGAGGACACCTAGGAGACACCCCCCAGGGGGTGTCTCGGCCCCGGGCGGGACACCCCCAGGGGTGTCTCGGCATTGCCAAGACACCCCTCGGGTGTTTCGAGCCTGCCGAGGTGTCCGCAGGTGTCCCGGTTCAGTCCGTTGTCCTGCCGTTGTCCCGCCGTTGACTCGCCGTTGACTCGCCGTTGACTTTTCGTCCGAACTCGGATTTGAGTGATTTCGGATGCGTTGGAATCGTGACGGCGAGCTCTGTAGGCCCCGATGGTTGGATTATCAGTGGGGTGATCGGGGCATGGCGGGCGTTGGCCCAATTGCGGCGGTCGCGGGGTTTTCGGTCAATCCGTATCCCCGTGCTTCTGACATTCTGTCGGCTCACGTAATCCGTCGGTTTGCTTCAGTCACTCACCGGCATCATTTGGGCTCTTGTGAACTGGGTAGCGTCGTTCGATCGTCGATCGTTAACACCGAGCTGTGAGTGGGGACCTATCGGCAATTTTCGATGCCTACAGATACCCCCTCCAAAGTGTTTCGGACTCGTGTCTTTTATAGAAGAGACCGGAATACTTTGGATATGATTGGTCCAGCCTTCAGTCGGCCTAAGGGACCTGTGGTTCGCTTCAACTCTCGGCTCCTTCGATCTTCGGTTTATCCGGTGCTTTGTCGAATATCCGAAGTTGTTCCGGCGCTGCGTTTATCGCCTGGCCGTCGTCGGAGTCTCGAGTCTACAGCTGATGAGTTGAGTTTGGCTCGTGTCATTGAGTTGACTTTTGAACTTGCTATCCCCGTCACATCATGTTAACTTGAGGATTTTGGTTGACTTTTTGTTGCAACGCGCTGAATGACGTTGACCTAAGGTTACGCGTTGACCGGCGTCCACCTTAGGGTTTCAGGACCGCTTGGGTTGACCTTTGTCGTCACGTGTTGACTTTCGTCGCCACGTGTTGACTTTTGTCGCAACGCGCTGTCCGGCGTTGACCTAAGGCTACGCGTTGACCGGCGTCCACCTTAGGGTTTCAGAACCGCTTGGGTTGACTTTTGTCGACACGTGTTGACTTTCGTCGCAACGCGCTGTCCGGCGTTGACCTAAGGCTACGCGTTGACCGGCGTCCACCTTAGGGTTTCAGAACCGCTTGGGTTGACTTTTGTCATCACGTGTT
>BQKN01063592.1:0-47974 GCA_022839385.1 Asparagus kiusianus
TAGTGTGGGGACTTTTCGGTAGCTGTAGGACGCTTCGCTCGGTGCTCGTGCCGAGTCTGCTTCCCTTGGACGGTTCGACCGAGGTTGCTGGAGAGAGCTTCAGTACTCAGTAGAAGCTCAGGTTGATAGAGTTTGGATCTTCTAGTTCGTCGGCGATCGGGGCTCGGAACTAGGGGACGGTGCTGTGGCGTAAGAGTATGCTAAGAGCTCATCGTCGATCCTCCTCCTTTGATCAGCCTCTATTGATCAGTCGATCTGTTGATCTATTGGCCGATTCCCCTCTCTGTTCGATCCTCTCTTTAGGTTGCTGAAAGAAGCTTTTTAAATGGGAGAGAGGCAGTTTGACTGCTCCTTGAATTATGGGATGTGACCATACATCGTTCGGAGGTGTCCTGCTATCCCTCTGTGCCGTCAGCGGTCATTCGAGGAGCCGCACGTTGCATCACGTCACGTAGGAGTAGGAAGGCCTCTCCTCGTACGCGTGACAAAGGTTGTCGGATACTCGAGTGAATCTGACCAACTCATCAAGCGCCGACGGCTCTCGTCCTTCGCTTGGACGAGTGAGGTAAGCAGCATTTATGAGGGTGCCGGCGGTTCTGACGCCTGTCCGCTCACCTTGTACTGTGGTCGGCTATTCGGCGGTCCTGGAGTGCCGTATCTTCTCTCTTCAGGTTGAAGGAGGCGGGAAAGCATGTCCCTGGCACTCGAGTGGACTTGGACAGCTCGTCGAATGCTGGCGGACTCGTCTCTTGACTCAGACAGCCGAGGTGAGATGCATTTATGAATGTTCAGGTCGACTTGACACCTGCCCAGTCCTTCGTACTGCGAGCGGCCGCTTGACGGTCCTGGAGTACTGTGCCTTCTCCCTTCGGGTCGAGAGAGGTGGGAAAGCCCATCTCAGCACGTGGGGTAGCAGATGCTTGGCCCTATTGGTGGTCTTGAGGTTTGCTGGCGAATTTGATTGTAGGCCTGCTCGGGTGAGTTGCGTGGCTTTAGGCGACTTCCCTTTACAGGCGGATTTCTTGCTAGTCTATGGAGGTATATTTTTTTACCGTCTACAAGACCCCCTTCAAAGTTTTCAGACCGAAACCGATTTATGTGTGGTCTGGAATACTTTGAATAAGAAATCTTGGTGAAACAAGTACATTCGGTTCCTTTTAGGATTTTTAGCAAACCCTCAGCTATCAACGGGTTTGATATGCCTTTACCGATTACCGTTTGAATCGGGCTAGCCATACTATTCCCCTCAGTATGATGAGTTGTCGAGTAGTTTCTCTTAGGCTTCGTGCTAAGATTTCTACTCTAACCCCTAGCCGTCTGGGGCGCGGGTTTAAATAATGTTGCCTTGTCGGTTTTGAGATTTTGGGCAAGTCGCTTGTTTCCCAAAGGTGGACGAAGCGTGCAGGCGAGATTAAGCTTTAATGGCGAAACTTTGCCCGACCTGCGGATTTTGTCAGTGCTTTTGCTGACGAGACTCCTTATTTAGGTGAAGGCAAGCCCAGTGAGAGCACACCGCGTGTTCACCAAGGCGGTGGGGTTCCGTCTTGTCCCCCTTTTTTTTGTGATTCGACAGCTTGACGTCCACTTCGTGCGCCTCATTTGGATCGTGGCCGTGGTTTTCGAATCCAACCGTCAGATGTAGCCGCCAATTTCGGTCTTTTCAATATAGTGGGGGTGATCCGGGCCGTTGATTTCGATCGTGGCCACGTCTCCTATCCGTGGGGGTTTCGCCTTTCGAGGGCGGTCGTGGCCACGTAGGAAGCTAGGTCTTTTAAACAAGCCATCTCCTCCCCTTGAGAGCTGCCGTGTTCAAGAATTTTGAAAACTTTTCCAAGGAAATAGAGTCCTGCTCCATCCTTCAATGGCGCCACGATCCAAGAAGTGTATTGCAAAGGGAAAAGGGTCCGGACGCTTTTCCGACCGTCTCACCGCCGGTGCACCCCTCCGCATGCCGGAGCCGCGTTTAGGTAAGTCGCGAGATCCTCCTGGTGTTGGGTTTGGGGGAATGAGTGTCGCTCATCCTCCTGAAATTCCGCCGTCCCTTGGTAGTCTCCCCGATTTGGGGTTAAGTTAGCCCTATTTGCCTTCAGAGGGTGATTTCTGTCTCCTCGGGCGAACTCAATCTTTAGTGGGAAGAGGGGGGGGGGGGCGAACTTTGTTTTTGATAGGCGAGTTCGGCCCTTCTCTGGAAGAGGGGAGTATTGTCTGTACGGATAGACCTTGTTCGAAACGGGTTTCCCCTTTCGACAAGTGAATTCGCCCATACCTGTTCGATGGGCGACTTCGCTCTTACAGC
Organism: Asparagus kiusianus; assembly: GCA_022839385.1. Taxonomy (NCBI): domain Eukaryota; kingdom Viridiplantae; phylum Streptophyta; class Magnoliopsida; order Asparagales; family Asparagaceae; genus Asparagus; species Asparagus kiusianus. Next base: position 2,297 of record BQKN01063592.1, read on the forward strand.
GGATTTTGTCTTGACTGACTTTTTTGCTCCTTTTCGCAGCGACTTTTTCTGATGAGGCTTTTTCGGAGGGTGTGGCCGTTGGCCACGTCGGGGGTGCAGGTCATACGGCACCCCCTCGGTTTCCCTCTCTGGCTCCGGTACCCGCGTTCATTGTTGATAAGCCTCATGGCTTGGTAAAGAGGGTCTCGGACGGGTATCACCTGACGCTACGCGAGCTGACGACCGATGCGGTGCTGACAGATGATGCCAGGGCGGAGCTGCCAAAGCCTCAGTTTTTGTTCGGCGATGCAGCGACTGATCCTTCCGTCCTGCTGCTTAAAGAGAGCAGGTGGCTCCGCACGGTGGAAGGGACTCACTATTACCTCCCTAGTATGCCGAGGGGGTTTTCAATCGTCGAGCTGCGGTCTCTTGCGGGCCCCCACGTGATGAACTGGGACTTGACTCCAACTCAGGACGGGGTCACCTGTGGCGTCTTTACGGGCTCTTCGGCTGGGTATGGGGTGGAGAGTTCCTGTAAGCGTGTGACGGGTCTACGCCCTGGCCTGCTGTCCAATGAGCCGCCGGCAGGGGAGACTACGGCGGTAGCGGAGACCTTTCGCCATCGCTTTTTCCGCGTCGGTGGGAGATTTCCCCCAAAAGATTTCAGAGCACCGGGGTGGGTATACTCGGCGCCTGGTAGCGACACTTGGTGGTCTAAGATCACCGATTATGTCCTGGCCGAGAATTCTAACCTCAAGAATTCAGAGCTGTATGCGGCCATTCAAGCCATTCGGCATGGTTTGCGGATCAACGCTTCCCAGTTCCACAGCATCCTGGAACTATACTGTGCGGAAAGCGGCACGTTCTTCACCCCCAACGGTGAGCTCGGCATTACCCCTCACGAGATGTATGACGTGTCAGGGCTGCCTCTGGGAGACTTTCCCTATGAGGAGTACGTCCCAGACCAAGACGAGATTGATTAGCTCTCGATCCAATCCCCCTTAGCAATTGAAACTCTGTGGGAGTTACTCTGCCACTACCACATCTGCCTCAGCACCTTAGGGGCATCGGATCATAAGGGGAAGAAGAAGAGGACTCCGGGTATCAGTCACAAGAATTGGGCTGATTATCTGTTCCCAGGGAACGATGTCAAGGGGAAGCCAGCTCTCCCGCTAGGCGAGTGCGACCAGTCTGAAGTGGAGGCGAGAACAGCTGAAGAGGGAAGCACCATAACTCTCGAACGTGACGAGGGCGGACTTAAATCTGGTACGGTCCTCCACTCGTTCCATCATCAGGCGAAGTCCCCCATATCTGGGAAGGCTCTGCTCACGGGGTACCTCATGTTATGGCTGAAGAGGTGCGTAGTCCCCACTCACTCTTTCGAGGCGCTTCCTGTGGAGGTCGTGTATCCCGCAGTTTGCTTGTGTGGAGGTCGTGTATCCCGCAGTTTGCTTGGCCCACGGGAAGTCCTACGCCTTGGTATCGGCGACGATAGCGTGCATTCACCGGGGGCTCCGTACTCTGACGGCCCAATTCTGTCGTGTATCGACCATCGATGAGGGGGCAGGAGAGATTATCAGGACCCCTAATCTTAGGGTAGGGCTGCCGTATACTTATTTGATGGCATGGTTTGTCTACCATTGTGAATGTTTGATGAGCGCCCCTGCGGCTCTTCAAGGAGATAAGTTTGTTCCGTTCATTGAGCGCTTGGAGAGGTGCTCTTGGAAGTGTAAGGACATTCCTGACGTGCGGAAGACGCTCTCCCACTTCGTCCACTACAATTTCCGCCATTTCTTTCCCTATTTCAGCGGAGGAGGATACGGGGAGTCCCTCAGAGATGTGTCGACGGCGGATCATCACACGGTTCTTTCGCGCGGCACCTTCCGCTGGTTGGTGAACATCCGGCCGGGGTATCACATCCTACGAACGGGTTCCGTGTGCTATCTTGAGCCATATGTCCCTTGCAGGTTTGTTCGCCAGCTTGGGTATGACCAATTGTACGTGGGCAACGCCAATCCCCATCTGCACTTCGAAGGAGGGTTGGTGGACGGAGCTCGGGGATGGTTCTGGACTCACGCTGGCGGTACCCATGCCCGCTTTGAACTACCTGCGAAGGATCGTGATTTACATCACACTCTTCTGTACTGTAGGTGGTATCGGGGTGCCAGTGCTGATCCCGAAGGCTTTTGGTTTGGCGGCTCATGCTTGGCGGAGCAGGGGCGCATTCCTAGAAGGCCTCTACGTACTTCGAGACGGAGAGGCCGCCAGACCGTTAAGAAGTGGTTGTCCGAGGACCCGGCTGAAGACACCGAAGGCGGCAACATGGGTCCAGACGAATCTGAGGTGCCAGAGACGCGAGCTCCTTCTCCTAGTCTTCCCTCGGATCCCCAAGGCGAGCGTAGGGAGCCAGTCGAGTTGACCCGAGCGGGTGAACGTCTGGAGCAAGCCCGGAGCATGATTGCTGGGCGGATGGGGATGCCTCTGTTATCTCCAAGAAGTTTGTTGCTCTCAAAACGGCAACGAGAAGCGGTAGAGGGTTCCAGAGCGGAAGCGGCCAAGAAGGCCCGTAGCAAAGAGACTGTGGGGGCCACCAGAGCGGCGGATGGTCAGGACGACACCGTCTCTGGGGCGGGAGCTGTTCAACTTACCCTTTCTGCCGCATCGCGGGCGGCTCCGGTGACTACGAAGGACACCCTTCCTTCATCTGATGTGGGGCCACCGGCAGGGGTCTCAACGACTCCTGCACCTGTACCAAGTGGTAATTTTCCTGGCATGGTACTCTTGTGTACGAAGTTGGGTTCGTATTCTCTGACTGTTCGTATTGAATCTGTGCAGGTGCAGTCGAGAAAGCGATCCCCATTCCTTCTGACGAGGAGGAGGGGAGTGGAGACAAAGGAGAACTAGGGGGTTTAGGTAAGCATGGGTTTTAGTGTTGTTGATCCGTCTAAGCCGAAGGGACATTTATCAATCTTCTTTTTTGCATCCGTAGTTGGCCCTTCTTATGAAGCTACTGGCAAGGAGGATCCTCCCTCTTGGGAGGGTCATTCAGGCGAATCAGAGACGGATGATGACGCCTCAGTCCATGAGGCGCTATCGAGCGAGGAGGAAATGTCGCCCCCTTCGGGTCAACAAGGAGGAACCTCCACTTTCGAGGGAGTACCGGTCGGGGGTGAGCGTTCAGAGCGAGAGTCCCCAACTCAAGGGGGGACCCCCATTGGGCTGATGGCCACTTCCATGTCTATGGTGACCTGCGATTCTGTCGCTGCTACGTTGGTGGCACCAGCGGTCGTTTCGGCCCTGGCGGCGCCAATCGCTGCTTCCGCGGTCATGACTACCAGTACCTCTATTGTGACTTCGTCCCCGGCCGAGAACGCCGCTCTCCCCCCCTTGGAACGCTGGCAAAAGAGGAAGATGACACGAGCCCTGGTCAACTTCCAAGATACTCTGGCCCACTGCATCCAGCTGGCCTTAGAGGAGAGTTGTCCCTTCGAGGAATTCAAGGAGGATCTTGAACACGACTCGATCCTCCTACTCAAGAGGCTTGGCGCCACTGCGGCGAAGCCCTACTTCCGGCGTCTGAACGAAGTAGAGAGTGCTGTTCAGCAGCTGCTCGCCCTTCGCGCGGAAAGTTCCACTCTTGTTGATCTCGCCTCCCGGGAAGTTCGAGTAGCTATGGCAGAGCGTGATCGCCGCCTAAATGAGACTATGTCGCTGGAGATAAAATTGTCAGCAGAGTTGGAGCAGGCCAAGGCCGAGGATGCACGAGTGACCCATGAGCAAGAGACGGCCGATAACCGGCTCTCCCGACTCTCCTTCGAAGTAGAGAGGCTGAAACAGGTCATAGCTAACGCACAGGCTTCCTTGGCCGTTCAAGAGAAGGCTCGTGATCAGGCGGCAAAGGAGCTGGAGGGTATTGAGTCCCGTCGGCAATTGGTCGCTGATTCCATCGAAGAGAAGGATCGAGCTCTCAAGGATGTCAAAGTTACCATTCAGGACTTAATCTCGCGCACAGAAGAAGATCTTCGTCGAGAGGTCCTGAGGAGGCTTGAGCTTCGCCATGCTGGGGAAATTCGCAAGGCAGAGCTGCGATTGAGAGCCTTGTAATTTGCCTTTGATTTTCCGTTGTAATAGGACTTCCTTTTCATGAATGAAATCATCCTTTTGTTTCTGGCGATTATTGTTTGTGCGCATACTCTATATATATATATATATTTTTGTGCACTAGTTGGCGTTTGGTCGTGGGAAACTCTCATTGGTGGATTTCAATTGCAAACTCGTTTCGCCTGTAGGTGAATTTTACCCGAGGGCGAATCCGCAGTCGTCACACTAACCGCGATTTCGGTTACGGGTGGGCTCCGCTTTTAGCGGGTCGTGTGTTCACCCACGTGCACGTTGGTTACGAAGACGTGGGCGCGCCGCTTCGCATTAAATGCGGTGCGATGGGTCTCTTCGTCCTTCACGCCCGATCCAGGCCGTTGGTTAGAGATCGTGCCTAAGAACTGTCGAATCCTAGCCGCTCGTAAGGGATCCGAATTGTTCGGCCTTCCTCTCAACTATTTGGGCCTGAAGGGTCCAATCGAGCCGTCGATAACTGTCTATGGTCGGGGTATTTTAGTACTCCTCCCCTTCGTCAAGAAGAGACCAAAGTTTTCTTGTCGTCTTTTTCAGGGAAGATCCAAATTTCTCTTGCATCTTCCAGATGGCACCGAAGGTGAAGAGGGTTGCTTCGAAGAAGAGGAAGGAGGCGTCTTCTTCGGGCGCTGCGGAAGCCGCTGCTGCCGAAGGTATGTCTTTAACTCAACCCTCACTCAAGTATGGATCGGTATTTCTCGCCTGGCTCCCCCTTTCATGCCCTCGCTATGCTTCACAGCCTATGACAATGCGCCGCTTCCCGAGGAGCATGAGGCCGAGCCTATTCTGATATCTGACGATGAACCCGAGAGCCCGACGACTTCCCCTGCCTCCGGCCCCGCTCCGCAGCCAGGAACTGAACCTTGCCTCGAGGTTCCACCTATTGTGGTGCTCACCCCGGGCCAAGAGCCTGTTCCCCCCGGTTCCTTTCCCTTGCAGGCTCACGTCGAAGAGTTTGAGAACGCCGTGAGACAAGTGATTTCTCTTGTCAATCTTGGCAAGGGTAGCCTTGACGGTTTCAGGCAATCTCTCCTGGATCGCGTGGCCGACTTTAGGCGGTCGGGCGAAAACCGGCTGGCGACACGCTGCATGCAGGTGCTCCGTCTTTTGGAATCGCGCATGATAATGCTAGAAGCATTGCTACGGGAAGGCCCGGACGTGAAGTCTTGCTTGGCTTACATCAGACGTCTGGAAGCTCAGGAACATGAGGTCCGTTCCAAAGAAATCGCTGATTTGGAATCCATCGTCGATTTCTGGGTGAGTCAACAACACCTGTTGGGGGAGCAAATTGTCGACCTCAATCGTACGATAGCTCGCCTGAGAGCCGAACTGGGACAGGCGGAGGCGAAGTTGAAAGGGCTTCAATCTAATGTCGTCAAGGTCAGCAAGAACGCTGAGGCGGAAACTCAACGCCTCCTGGCCTTGCGTGAAAAAGACGCTGCCGCCAGGTCGAGCTCTGAGGAACGAATCAGGAAAGCGGCCGAGGACAAGGCTCGGGAGGACCACGCGAGGAGGGTGGCAATGGCCAAGGAAGAGATTTCTTCTTTTAGTTTGCCTGATTGAGATTTCAATTCTATACCTGTGTTTAAGACATTTTGCTTGTTTGTCTTGCTTTTGAAACTATGCCATGACTCGTGGAGTCATAACTTGTTCCAATGTATCGTCTTAAGGAAAAACTGGTGTATGTTTTGTTTTTCGAACGTAACATTATGACTTTCTTAGCTATAAAATCATAACTTTGTTCAAATGTACTGTCTAGAAGCATCTGATGAAGTTCGTGTTTTTCTTATCAAGTTTCCTTTGGATGTATCACTCTCCAGTGTTTCTTTGGCATGGCCATCAGCGATTTCAGGTGGCATGCCTTGGGCGAAGACTCAACTCGAGTACGGGCCGGTCCAAATGATGGCGAATTTGCTGGGAGAGTCGTATTAAATCGCCGGCGAGTTCGCTTGAAGGTTAATTTCGACTGTTGGCGAACTCGAGCCGTAGGCGAAACCACAGTGTTGGCGAATTCGTGTTGAAGATAACCCTGGTCGCTGGCGAGTTTAGACTGCAAGCGGAACTTACGAAAGGGCGAGTTTACGCTGTAGACCCAACTCGACCTCTGGCGAGTTTAGGTTGTAGGCGAACCTTCGTTCGTTCAGATCCAAATTAAGGCGAGTTCGTACTGCAATCAGAACTCAAGCGGTGGCGAATCTGTCTCGTAGTTGAGGCCTAAAAGTTAATGCGGGCGAAGATTCGTGTCACGTGTCTCTTAGCGGGCCTCGAATGCTAGCCAGCTAAGGCTTTTAAAGACGTGTCAATGCTCATTAATGGAGAAGTGATAGAACGCCTCGCCTCTTGGGCTTCATCCGATCGGTCGGTTTGGGCCCCGAGAGGAATGGCCTTTATTGGCGTTGAGCTTGAAGCGCCGCAGGGCATCTGGGCCGTTCGACTGCTTGAGGGAACAGATCTTGACCGTTGTATCTTTGGATATATCCCCGTACTCGTCATCTTTTTAGTCACGTTCCTTCCTCTTTGAGAAAAGTCCGCTAGACGAAAGACCGCTGCCGCAAACCCTTCTGCTTCATGGCCTCCGACTCTGATCATAGCGCCTCTGAGGACGTTGGCTCTTCCGCCACCGTCGTCAACGTCGACGCTCTACCTGCTTCCCCTGTGGGTTCAGCTCAGGGGTCCTCTGCTCCGGACCCCGTGGCTCACCCTACCTTCGTGCCCCTCCAGAGGCTGGAGGGTTTGGTGCAGGGGATCGCCATATCGGTCGGCATGGGCGTCGGGCGGTACTATGATGCGCTTCCTCTCGTGGAAGCGGGCTTAAGGGAGGTCCATCGAGCGGGCGGTACCTCGCTCGCACGTCAGTGCGAGCGGGAACTTCACCGGGTGGAGGGGTGGATGTACCGCCTCGAGGAGCTGGCCTATGAAGACCACTCCGACGTGCCACCGCCCCTTTCCCTACGCCTCCTACTCGAGCGCGAAGAGCGGGCGAAGCAGATTCGGGCGAAAGAGGCCGAGCTCAGGCGTCTGCGGAAGCGCCACCAAGTGGTATTGGACCGGATGGACGCTTACCTGGACAGGGCTTTCTTCGAGGACGCTGGCTCTCTTCGCCGCGAGGCAAGGCTGCGGGAGCGTGAACGGGAGGCGAGGAGGCTCGCCGAGGCTGCCGAGGCGGTGGACAGGGCGCTCCAACTTCTTCGCCAGGAGGAGGAAGACAGCGAGGTGGACTTAGCCAGGCGGCATCAGGAGCAAAAGGAGAAGGCGAGGATCCAACGTGAGGCGGATCGTGCGGCGGTCAAAGCCAAGATTGGTTCTTTCAGCCTTCTGAAGTTCCTGTAGTGCTAGCGCTTGTTTAAGTCTTTCCTCTTTTTTTTGTAATTCAGTTGATGCGGGTTGCATCATGACTTAAGACTTTATGTATGTAATTCTAGCCCGTAGTGGCCCTTTGCTTTGCTTATCTTCTATTTTTGCATGCGCCATTTTTTCTTTGCTTTTGGCTGCCTGCGACATGGGGTCAGGTCAGACCTACCCTTCGTGTTGCATCTCTGGTAGGACTTAGATGGTAACACTCAGCCCTGGACCAGGTGTGATTGCTTGTGCGGGCGACCGACCGATGTCCCCAATGTTTGACTTGCCAGTCGGTGGGTTGTCGTTTGGAGGCATTGTCAGGTGTGACGCCTGTCGAGCCGCCCTTGATGGTTGTCGTCGTCTGCGAGGGCGACAACACAGGTGATAATCGAGTCGTTCAGGGATGTAGGAATATGATGATCGATCGTTATAGGAGCCATCACGTGGTAGACTGCTACCCATCAGTTATCCTAAGGGGATGTTAGGATAGCTGGAATAGGTCAACTAGTTCAGGGACGTAGGAGTGTGACTATCGACCGAAGTAATAACACATCACGTGGTAGGTTATTACTTAGGCTGTGCCATTCGTAGGAACAGCGGTGCCAATCATCGGAGGTAATCATTAACCTGATGAAGCTTTGCTGCGATCAGAGCAACTATGGGGTCTTACCATCTCATTGAGGGAGACTGATAAGTTGGTTCGGTTAGAGGTGACAATTTACGTAACCGAGTTGTTTGCCGTGATATGAGCGACTTTGTCGAATTCGCCATCTTATTGGGGAAGGTTGGCGAATTGAACTCCGAGTCTGCCGTGATATGAGCGATTTTAGTGGATCCGCCATCTTATTGGTGAAGATTGGCGAATTGAACTCTGAGTCTGCCGCGATATGAGCGACTTTAGTGGATCCGCCATCTTATTGGTGAAGATTGGCGAATTGAACTCTGAGTCTGCCGCGATATGAGCGACTTTTGTGGATCCGCCATCTTATTGGTGAAGATTGGCGAATTGAACTCTGAGTCTGCCGGGATATGAGCGACTTTAGTGGATCCGCCATCTTATTGGTGAAGATTGGCGAATTGAACTCTGACAGAGGCTTTTCGCCAGAGCAGGTAAAGTAGGGATAGTTTATCCTTGTGTACTAGTTGGAGGGGGTGAGGGCCAGTTTAGACTCATGCACTCGTGGGAGTTGGCGAAGAAGAACTAAAGGTAGTACTTCTTCAGTTATTTGCCGTTGATAGGCATCATGATCTTGTCGCCGTTTGGCTTGACAAGGCGGTAAGCTCCATTCGAATAGACTGTTTCTATTACAAATGGCCCTTCCCATTTGGATTGAAATTTGCCTTTCTTCTTAGAGGTGAGGATCATCGGTCTGCGGACGGCAAGTACCAGTTCTCCCTCCTTGAAGGCCCTGCGCTTGACTTTTTTGTCGAACGTTTTGACCATTCGGGCTTGATAGAACTCAATGTGTTGTTGAGCCTCCAGCCGTTTGTCGTCCAACGCTTCGAGCTCGGCGAGTCGTTATCGGTGGTTGTCTTCCACCGTCATCCCCGTTGCTAAGGCGACGCGGAGGGATGGAATTTGAATCTCTAATGGTAACACGGCCTCACAACCGTATACCAGTGAGTAGGGCGTGTGGCCAGTCGGTGTGCGAACCGTTGTGCGATACGCCCACAAACTCTCGCCAAGTTTCTCATTCCAATCGCGTTTGCTGGTGGAGGTTAACTTGGTCAGGATCTTGATGATCGTTTTGTTGAAAGCCTCGGCCAAGCCATTCGCCGATGGGTTATAGGCCGTGGAAGAGAGGTTCTGTATTCGGAACTTGTCGCAGAACCTGGTGAATGCATGGCTGACAAATTACGTGCCATTGTCATGAATGATACGCCGGGGTACGCCGTATCGGTAGATGACGTGGTGTTTGATGAATTTTACCACGTCGTTAGTCTTGACCTCTTTTAAAGGGATGGCTTCGGCCCATTTAGAGAAGTAGTTAGTGATCGCGAGGATGAAACGATGACCTTTCGTCGATGGCGGGGATATTGGCCCCACTATGTCCATCCCCCATGCTTCGAAGGGCCATGAAGCCTTTGTCGGGTGTAGGTCTTCAGGCGGCTGATGCATGTAGTTGGCGTGGATCTGGCACTCATGGCAGCGCTTCGCGTAGACGACCACGTCGTGAACCATCCCAGGCCAGAAATAGCCTATCCTTCATAGGCGATCCCAAAGTTTGGGTCCGGGCTGGTGAGCTCCACAAACGCCGTTGTGGGCCTCGCGCAGAGCCTATTGTGCCTCCGCTTTTGAAAGGCATCGGAGCAACAAGCCGTCGTAAGATCTTCGATACAACGTCTTGGTGGTTGAATCATAGTAGAATCTCACGGCGCGTCTTCGGACAGACTCCCGCTCCTTTGCATCTTCGGGCAATACACCGTATAGGACGTAATCGATGATCGGGAGGCGCCAGTCCTCAGAATTAGGCTGGTCTAAGACTTGATGGGTGGCGTTTGCTTCTGGAGCGTCTTTTGGTCAAAAAAGCTTTCTGCTCGCCACTGTGACCCATTAGGTTGTTCCTAGTGGTTGAGCCAGGTTGGCCGCCAAAGAGGCGAGCGCATCCGCATGTGTGTTTTTAGATCGCAGCACGTGCTCAATGCGAAAACTCTCGATTGATTCCACTGTCGTGATAGCCGCTTTGTGAAGTGGAATCAGGTCCTCGTTCCTAACTTCATATTCGCCGGTCATCTGCTTGACAATGAGTTGGGAATTGCCGTAAGCCTCGAGATGCTGTATCCCTAGCTCTTTTGCTAACTCGAGTCCGATGAGTAATGCATTGAACTCAGCCACATTGTTGGTACATGGCTCTGTCAAAGAAAAGGCTCGGGGTAGTACGTGGCTATGTGGAGAAGTGAGGACTACCCCCACTCCTGTAACAATAGAGCCATCCGCAGCCGCGCGAGACGCGCCGTCGAAGAACATCCGCCATACCTCCGGTAATGAAGTTATGTTGGCTTCGGGCGGTTCGTCTGGCAAATCTTCAAACAAGTCGGTCTTCGACCCTAGTGGATGACTGGCCATGAGATCACAGATGGTCTGTCCCTTGACAGATTTTTGCGGCATGAAGTGGATGTCATACTGAGAGAGTAAGAGAGCCCATCTAGCCAGGCGCCAGTTTAACGCTGCGGGTTGTGTCATGACGACCCGAATAGGGTTCATTCGGGAGATGACATGGATTGTCTGGCCGACTAGGTAGTGTCGCATCTTTTGGATGGCGAACACTAGGGCCAAACATTCTTTTTCGACCATCGGGTACCATTATTCGGCGCCTTGCAGGGTCCTACTTAGGTAGTAGATGCCTTGCTCATGGCCTGCGTCATCATTTTGCGCCAAGAGAGCACCGAGAGAATGTTCCATGGCCCGTATATAGACGAGAAATGGTCTCCCTGAAATCGGCGCAGCGAGGACTGGCGGATTCGAAAGGTAAGCCTTGATGTCCTCGAAGGCCTTTTGGCAAGACTCGTCCCATACGAAGGAAGTGCCTTTCTTCATGAGCTTGGAGAACGGCTGACATTTGCCCGAAAGGTTTGAAATGAACCTTCGGATGTAAGCCAATCGTCCCTGGAGACCTCTTAATTCTTTGAGGTTCCGGGGTGGTCGGAGCTCTTGGATGGCTCGCACCTTGTCCGGATCGATTCGGATCCCTTTCGTCGTGACGACGAAGCCAAGGAATTTACCACTAGACATTCCTAGAAATGACTTCGTGGGATTCATCTTGAGTTGATGAGTTCTCATGAGTTCGAACATCGTTCTCAAGTCCTGGAGGTGGTCATCTTTGTGGCGACTCTTCACAACCAGGTCGTCTACATAGCACTCCACCGTCTTTCGCAGGTGCTCTCGAAAGATCGTGCTCATGGAGCGCTGATAGGTGGCGCCGGCATTCTTGAGACCGAAGGGCATGACAGTATAGCAGTATACCCCCATGGGAGTGTGGAACGAAGTGTGCTTCTCGTCTTCGGGGTGCATCTTGATCTGATTGTACCCGGAGAAACCATCCATGAAGGACATCCTCTTGAACCCACACGTGTTGTCGATGATGACGTCCGTAATGGGCAAAGGAAATTCGTCCTTTGGGCACGCGGCGTTGAGGTCTCTGAAGTCGATGCAGATACGGATTTTACTGTTTTTCTTCAGGACCGGAACAATATTAGCCACCCAATCAGGGTGCTGTTCCTCTCTGATGAAGTCGGATTCGATGAGCTTCTTCACTTCAGCCTCAATCGCCTCCATAATCTGAGGGCGAAAGCGCCTCTGCTGTTGTTTGACTGGCTTAGCGTCTGAACTGATGTTGAGGCGGTGCGTGGCGATCCGCGGATCCAAACCAGGCATGTCTTCGTAGTTCCACGCGAAGACGTCAATGTACTCCCGTATGAGGGCGATGAGATCTGCCTTTTCTTGAGGAGGCAGACTGCCGCTGATGAATATGGGCTTGGGATTCGCCTCAGTGCCCATGTTCACCTGGAGGATTTCGTCTTCGGTTGGCGGTTCCCGCTGCTCGAAGTGACTATTCCACTGGGCGTTAACATGGCGATCCCATGTCTCGTCATAAAGTGAAAGTTGTCCATCCTCCGCCATTTCGGTGGGATCCACCGCAGCCATGTTGACTGTGAAGTCATCGAACAGATCCCTTACGCTGACGTCCGAGTCCCATGCCGAGGTTGCCGACGACTGATCTCCTAAACATGCATAGTCGGAATCTTCGTTGACGTAGAAACACAAATCCGACGAGGAGGAGGAGTAGCCTAAGCCTCTCCTAGTCCCGTTGAAGTAGTTTGAGGGTTTCCCTTTAGGTACGTAAGCGGGTCGGATGACCGTCTTGCGTCCTCAGCCGTAATTCAGGCCCTCTAAACGAGTGAGGTCATACCCCATGTCGCTCATCATGCGTTTGGCGACTTAGCTGTACCGCGAAAATTGAGGCGCTGGGTCTTCGTCATCAGACTCGTCCCATAGCGTGCGTAGGGGACGATCGATTCGACCGAAGATAATATCTTTTCGATAATTATTTTGGGCTGGCACGATAAACACAGCTTGCGATAACTTAATCGGCTGTGCTTTGGCGACGTATGACGAGCATACTGGTACATGCAGGGAGGGATTGCCGCAGAGCTTTGCCCACGAGTCGTTGGGTTCATCGTCCTCAGACGTAGAACAAGGCGATACATAAGCAAAGTTAGACTTTTCATTCATGACAATCTTCTCCGCCTGAACGACGTTAGTTACATGATGACTCTCATAACCGATTACAATTGACTCGAAGTCGTTTAGGATTAGGTTATCACCGTACTCAGGTTCGCTATCCGCTTCGTTACCGCTCCCCGGTTCTTCAACCGGCGACTCGATGGGGTCCTGGTACAATAGAGAGTCCGTGAAGTAATTCTCGACGCCTTTGAAGGGTTGTCTGTCAGCCACTACTGTTTTCACTCGTTCGTAGTCGTCCACATACTTCAAGCATTGGTGAAGGGTGGATGGGACTATTCGATTGCCATGGATCCATGGTCGTCCTAAGAGCACGTTATAGGAAGGCTCGGCATCAATGACGTAGCAGGTCACCTCCATCTTCATGTCGTCTATTCGGCACTTCAGGCGGATTTTACCCAGTGGCCGCGTCCCTATGGCGTTGAAGCCAAAAATGGTTGTGGTGGGCGAGGACAGACGCTTCGACGGTATTCCCAGGTGCTTGATTAACTTCAGGGGCACAATGCTCAACGCGGAACCCGGGTCGACTTAGATCCGATCCACTTTCGCCGAGCCGACGTATCCTGTGAAGTACAATGGTCGATCATGGGATGTGCTCTTGATGAGCATGGCCTCAGGGGTGAAAGTGATGCACGGGACCCGTCTCTCGGAGACCTGGCAACAATTCGCACATTCCTGCTCTGCCTCTGTCTCTTTCGAGAAGTGGGTCGAGAATGACTCTGAGTCCGCCAATGCCTCCTGCAGGGCGTCCCGCGTAGACCTGGATAACCAGAGGAGGTCGTACATGGTAATTCACGCAGGGATGCTTTTCAGCTGCGCGAGCACGTTGAACCGGAAAGGCTGGCGGCTTGAGCTTGGTCCCTCTAGATTAGGAGGGGTTGTCGCGGCCGGCCTCGCAGGTGGTCCCGCCGGGTTCTTCGCCCTCGTAGGATATTCCTTCGCGAATTCCTTTCCAGCCCTCGTGGCGAAGACGTTGGTGTCCTCCTCGGAGTCGGTCAGGACGGTTATTGCTGCGTTATCTCTATCTGGGATGGCAGAGACGACGTTGCAATGTCTTCCCTTGACCTCCTTCGAAGGCCTTGCAGTCCACTGTTCATCGTTAAGGAGGTCTGGATGGACCCACATCACCTGCCCCGATGGCAGAGTCTGCGGGACTAAACCTTTCCCCCACTGGTTATGAGGATCATCGTTGGTGATCTTCAAAACTGCTTTGGGGATAGGAACTACCCCCGTCGGAGCTTGAACCTCCGGGAGATCGGTCCCAAAGCTCAAGGTGATCATGTTCGTAGTCACCTGCTTTTGGACTTTCTCCTTCTTCAAGACCCCCGCGTCGTAGAGGGCTTGGAGCTTGTCTTTGAGGACGTAGCATTTGGTTGTGTGGTGACCAAGGAACCTGTGATAAGCACAGTAGGTCGGGTCACTGGTTTTGTCCGCCTCCTCAGGCTTCTTGGCCTCAGGCAGTTTGATTCGACCGCTCTTGAGCAGCGTATCGAACGTTGCCACCACCTGATCTTCCTTGAAGTCGTATTGCCACGGGGGGCGTTGCTCGAACTGTCTGGGTTTTGGCCTTGGGGCAGCTTTTGGCATTAGGGAGGAATCGACGGCCATGATCTCCTTTCCTCTCGTTCGAGGAGGATTCTTTGGCGCAGCCGGCTCCGCGGCCCCTTTCTTGGGCTGCGGCTCTTCGGCCTCTAGCCTCTTGATCATGTTCTCCACCTGTTCGCCCTGGCGCACGAGCTCCTTCCACGTCTGGGTCTCCATCGTGCCTATTTTGGATAGGATGTGGATCGACAGATTGTTACGACACATCTCGATCAGTGTCGACTCGGAGACTTGGTCCCGGCAGTGGACTGATCGGTTCCGAAATCTTTTTACGAAGTCGTTGACCGACTCCGACTTCCGCTGTTTTTCCGCGAGGAGGGTGGCCATCAACACTTCCGTGTCATCATCGAAGAAGTGGGCCAAAAAGAGCCTCTCGACATCGGCCCATGACTTGATTGTGCTGGGTTCCAGCTTACGGAACCATTCAAAAGCTACCCCCTTTAGGGTGCCGATGAATAGTCGCGTGAGAATGGCGTCATTCCCCATAAGGAACCCAGTCTGCGCCATGAAGTAGTAGATGTGCTGTGAGGGCGAGCCTTTGCCATCGAACTGCACCAAGCTGATCGGTTTGAACTTCGCTGGGTATGGGACCGTGTCCCACTCGATAGGGTAGGGACGGACCACCCCCAGCTTATTCATGTTTTGCTGAAGTTTCAGCGCATTGAGCTGGTCTTGGAACTCGTCGAACCTCTTGTCACGGGTGCTATCCCCAGTATACGACGTTCCTAGCGACGTCTTGGAAGAGTAATCGGATTGCGGATTACTGTTGTCTTCCGTTTCCGTCGCCAGACGGCGGGGAGGTACCCACTCCTTATCCCCAGTTCGCCGGGGTAAGGAACGTTGGGCTCTCTTCTTCTTCTTCTTCTTATTCAGAAGTTGCTCCATCATTTCTCTTAGAGAGTCGATGGTCGCCTGCTGTTCCTCCAGCTTTTGAGCCATTGTCTGCTCGTGGGTGAGTTCTGTCATGTGTACCCTCGCAGGTACTTCCTGACTCGAGTGTGAGGTTTGGGACGTGGCAGCCGCCGAATGAACTTCATCCTCGCCATGGGAGGAGGGTGCTAGGGTGGAATAATCAAACCCAATGCTTACCCCCTTACGACTACGGGTACGCTGGTATATGCCCTCTTGTCGGGTTCGGACGAACCGAGGGTTAGGCCTTAGGACGGAGTCCGAATCCGGAGAGTCGGAGAGCACCCCCTTACCCCTGTCCGTCATGTTGATTGTGGCGGACGGGAGTTCTAGGTCGTCGGCAGCGCGTCCTTTTTGGTGGCGGCGCTTTCGACGGGAGGGCCTCTGCTGAGAATGTTGTTGAGAAAGTCTCTCAAACACCGAAGGCTTCGCCGTTCCTATGCATTAGCAATCGGCGAGTACCGTATGGATGAGCCTTTCGCAATGGCACTGAGGACTCGCCTCACGTATAGTGCGTTTGTGAGTTAAATATACTCAGAGATCTCCTGTGGGTGGTTGGTGACAACCCCCAGCATCGGAAGGATCGCTTGAGTGAGTACACGAGAGTTCTTTGGATGTACTCTCTGGCGCACGTTGGGTGGAATGCTGTGGTGCTGGAGTTAGGCGATCTCGCCTTGACGGGCGAGTTTTCGCGTTCGGGCGAACTCCAGTGTGTAGGCGAGTCTCGACCCTTCGTTTGAACGAGCGGGTTCGCGAAATGTCGCCTACCTCCTTGCCTTTGCATTTATCCGTCAAAGGATTATGGCGAGGTTCGCCGGCCTTCGAGGATTCGCCTATTCTGGTAGGCCCACTCGCCTGGGGTGGTTTATTCGCATCAGGGATGTGACCTGAGAAGCAAAATCCACCTGAGCGGGTGGCCCTGTCCTTTTCGGTTGGCTCTCCTGATTTGGAGGGCCTCCTGATATTAGGCGAGTTACCCTCTGGTCTAACGCTTCTCGGGCCCGTATGGTAATTCAGGCCGTTGTGTGAAGCGGAGGTTTGGGCTTTTTGCCCGACAAGCGGCCGCCGTCGCTGTTGGCTAGCTCCTCCAGCGGAGAGAGCATTCGCGCGGGCTGCGGTAGCGTGGCTTGTGCCGGAATGAATTGGTGTCTCCTTCGTGACGGGTGTTACCGAGGGTCGTTTGGCGACCCACTTAGTAGACCCTCCCCCCATTCTCTCGATCTGGGACTCGGCCTCGAAAGAGTTTGGGATGGATTTCCCCGTTAAGACTTGGGTAGAGCCTTCTGGCGTGGGAGCTTTGACCGTCTGAGGTCGGCTCCTGCGCATGACTTTGTGGCGCTTGCGGGACGCTTCGCCACCGGAGGAGGAGGAAGACAAGTACTCTTCGTACTTGGCCTGGTCAAACTCGATCTCTAGGGACTCCATCGTCGTCCCAACAGCAACCTCGTCGAACTGAGCTACCACCATTTCGCTTGAGGAAACAGCTTCTCCCACTGTGGTCGCCATCTTCTGTAGGTGTAAATTTATGATTTTCCCGAAAATGGGGGATTTTGTTTGTATTTATAAGAAAGCTTATTACAAACTAAATCAATCTGAATTATAACAGAAGCAGAGGGAAGGCCCTCTTTGTTTAGTGTGGGGACTTTTCGGTAGCTGTAGGACGCTTCGCTCGGTGCTCATGCCGAGTCTGCTTCCCTTGGATGGTTCGACCGAGGTTGCTGGAGAGAGCTTCAGTACTCAGTAGAAGCTCAGGTTGATAGAGTTTGGATCTTCTAGTTCGTCGGCGATCGGGGCTCAGAACTAGGGGACGGTGCTGTGGCGTAAGAGTATGCCAAGAGCTCGTCGTCGATCCTCCTCCTTTTATCAGCCTCTATTGATCAGTCGATCTGTTGATCTATTGGCCGATTCCCCTCTCTGTTAGATCCTCTCTTTAGGTTGCTGAAAGAAGCTTTTTAAATGGGAGAGAGGCAGTTTGACTGCTCCTTGAATTATGGGATGTGACCATACATCGTTCGGAGGTGTCCTGCTATCCCTCTGTGCCGTCAGCGGTCATTCGAGGAGCCACACGTTGCATCACGTCGCATAGGAGTAGGAAGGCCTCTCCTCGTACGCGTGACAAAGGTTGTCGGATACTCGAGTGAATCTGACCAACTCATCTAGCGCCGGTGGCTCTCGTCCTTCGCTTGGACGAGTGAGGTAAGCAGCATTTATGAGGGTGCCGGCGGTTCTGACGCCTGTCCGCTCACCTTGTACCGTGGGCGGCTATTCGGCGGTCCTGGAGTGTCGTATCTTCTCTCTTCAGGTCGAAGGAGGTGGGAAAGCATGTCCCTGGCACTCGAGTGGACTTGGACAGCTCGTCGAATGCTGGCGGACTCGTCTCTTGACTCAGACAGCCGAGGTGAGCTGCATTTATGAATGTTTAGGTCGACTTGACACCTGCCCAGTCCTTCGTACTGCGAGCGGCCGCTTGACGGTCCTGGAGTACTGTGCCTTCTCCCTTCGGGTCGAGAGAGGTGGGAAAGCCCATCTCAGCACGTGGGGTAGCAGATGCTTGGCCCTATTGGCGGTCTTGAGGTTTGCTGGCGGATTTGATTGTAGGCCTGCTCGGGTGAGTTGCGTGGCTTTGGGCGACTTCCCTTTACAGGAGGATTTCTTGCTAGTCTATGGAGGTATTTTTTTTTACCGTCTATACTCACTCACAATGTACATACACAAACTACAACCTCAAGTGTTAGTCTTCACATATCACTTCCCTCAAGTGCTCGGGTTTACTATCTCTCACTAGGCTTTACACCCGACGCCACTCCTGTCGGTATCGACTACGTCCTCACCACACACTCCTCTCGGTGTAAATGTGTATACAAAGTGAATCTCACAATAAAGCTCACAAATACAATAATTTGTTCTCTACAATTGATGAGAACACAATTAAGCTCACTCTCGCCAAATCACACACCACTACCCAATATATTGTATGAAGATAATATAAGCTTAACAAAGGTGTGTGTAATAAAAGTGAATAATAAATTTTCTATTCAATTAATATAGCTAAGATATGAATGTGAATAATGAATCAATAAGCTATATAAAAGGTTTAGAAAACTTCTCAATAAACGAGAGGGGCTGTAGAATGATGATGAGGATGAGATCCTCAATTGGAATTGAATGCCTCTTCTTTTTGTAAAAATTCCTCATTTGAACAATCCACAAACAACCTTAAACACTTATTAAACTCTTTATAAAACTCAATTTTAAACAAAATTCTTGGTTCATAGAATGATAGAGGCAATGAGGTATTTATACCCACTCAAGACATCAGCCAAAACCCCATAGAAAAGACCAAAATACCCCCAAAACATCCAATCAGAAACTAGCCATTATAACTCAACGGTCATATCGGCGGTCAACCTTGAAATATTGGCGGTCGACCGCGACGTAGTGAAAAGTATGTAGATAGTTCTGGAAAGTAGGCGATCGACCGTGGCGGTCGACCGCGAGAGAGCTGATGCTCTCTGGACTTGCTTCGGCCGACCGTCACGTTCGACCGCAAGTCATATAGAGGCCAATTCTGGTCTCTGGACTGCAGGCGGTCGATCGCCACGGTCGACCACAAACTGACACAGGTTAAAACCTATTTTGGCTGACTTTGAAAAAAATGTTAAAAATATTAAATGATTTTCAAAAATAGTAAAACTTTGGAGAATGTTTATAAATAAGAAATAAGTATGTTTGAAAAGGAATTTTTGGAAAAGCAATTTTCGTTAGTAAAAAGTCATCGTATTTGCAAAATGTACGTAAAACTTGTTTTTCATGAAACTCAAAAATGAACCATGACATATGAGATTTTGTTTACACTTCACGAAAACTTAATATATGTATTATGAGACATGAAAGAGATGTAAACAGGAAACAATAACTATTTTTTCAATGTTTTGATAAAAACACATTTTGTGAGAAAAAAATCAAACTTTGTGTGTGTATATATATTGAGCTTAAACATAATCACACAATATACGTTAGTAAACTTATACTTAAGGAAAGCGTACACATGATCTTGAATCTTTAACTCTTGATATAGATAGCTTTTCACCATGTGTTGATGTACTATAAAGGAGAACAAACCACAACCATTAGAAAACAAATTAGCTATAAATTGTTTGGCAAATTATCATCAAAACCAAAGGGCCACAGTTATCGGGTGACCTTAGAGGATGCTACCGTGAAGGTCCTGAAGGGTTCTATGGTGGTGATGTGAAGAATCAGGAAAAACTTCCTATACTACTTGAAGGGCAAGACAGTTATAGGAGGTCTGGCAGCTTCTATCACTATAAAGGAGGACACTACCATTCTATGGCACAGGAGACTAGGACACAAAGGTGATAAGTCCCTGCAGTCATTGGCAAAACATGGACTTTTGAAAGGTGCTAAGACTTGCAAGATGGAGTTGTGTGAGCATTGTGTATTTAGGAAGAAGACTAGAGTGAAGTTTAGCACTGCTATTCATAACACTCAAGGTATATTGGATTATGTTCACACAGATGTTTGGAGCCCTTCCAAGAACATATCACTTGGTGGAGCTAACTATTTTGTCACTTTTATTGATGACTATTCAGGAGGAATTGAGTATACCCTATGAAGCATAAACATTAGGTCCTGGATATTTTTGTGGAGTGAAAGAAAAAAGTGGAGCTGCAGACAGGTAGAAAGGTGAAGTCTCTATGTTTAGATAACGGTAGAGAGTATAAGAGTGATCCGTTTTTGTAGTTTTACCGGGATCATGACATTAGGCGACACTTCACAGTTCGAGAGACACCACAACATAACGGGTTGGCTGAGAGATTGAACTTTACCTAGAGAAGGTGCGATGTATGATGACGCAGAGTGGATTACCTAGATCCTTTTGGGCCGAGGCATTGGTTTATGCAAGCCATCTCATTAATAGGTTACCGTGCACTGTAATATAGGGAAAAACTCCTTTGGAACGTTGTTCTAGTTCTGTAGCTAGTGACTATGAGTCGCTTCAGATATTTGGGTGTCCTACTTATTATCATGTTAGTGATGGTAAATTGAATCCGATGACAAGGAAGACAGTCTTTGCAGGATTTAGAGATGGAGTTAAAGGTTTCAAGTTATGGGATCCACATGACAAGAAGATAGTTATTAGCAGGGATATCACATTTGATGAGGCGTACATGATAAGGCCTCAAGTTCCTCGGTAGGTGGAGGAAGACCAGATTCGAGAGATATCACAGCAGGTGGAGGATGATGTGACTCCACCCACTCCAGATAGCATTATATCCATTGAGGCTCCTACAACAGTGATACTGGGAGGAGATGGGATAACAGCCGGTCAGAGAGAGGATACGGTGGATTGTGAGACTCCGGAGCAAGGTCATGTTCAAGAGTCTATTGTAGCGAATAGACCTAGAAGGGTGATTCTTCGGCCAACTAGGTATAATGATATCATGGACGCATATGCATTATCAGTGGAGGTCGTTGATGATATGGATCCATCCACATTCAGGGAGGCTGAGTCTAGTCCTAATTTGATCAGGTGGAGGGAAGCTATGGATGAGGAGACACGGTTTTTTCAGAAGAACGATACTTGGAAACTTGCAAGGCTACCTAAGGAGAAGAAAGTTATTGGTTGCAAGTGGGTATATGCGAAGAAAGAGGGATTTTCTATTGAGGATATTAGGTACAAAGCCAGATTGGTTGCCAAGGGATATGCACAGCTTGAGGGCGTCGATTATAACGAGGTATTTTTACTCGTTGTGAAGTATTCATTAATTCAGATTTTATTAGCATTGGTGGCACAACTAGATTTGGATTTGGTCCAGATGGATGTGAAGATAGCCTTTCTACACTGAGATTTAGATGAGAAGATCTACATGACACAACCCTTAGGATTCAAAGCTGTAAGAAAAGAAGATTTGGTTTGTAAGCTGAAGAAGTCTGATGCGACATAAACATATACCAAAAATTACAAGTGCACAATTAATCAAATTATAGTATAAAAAGTTATCAATCCCACGGGGAAGGTGTTTAGAATCGGTTCGTATGTTGTGTGTGTGACAATTAGGAGTGATGATAGATATGATTATGGAGAGATGGAGAGAATGAGAATGATTGTGTATAAAAAATAATATTGAGAGTGATAGATAAAGAATAAATGAAATCACAAGGAAAGAAAGGAAAATGAAGGAAATAAAAATCAAGAAAATAAAAGAAAAGGAAAAATAAATAGAGAAAAGAACGATGGTTTAATTAAAGATATGAGGAATATAGAATTGAACCCACCTAAAAAAAGCAATTCCGTAGAGGGTTCTAGCCTCAAGGCGAATCAAAGAATATAAAAATAAAGGAAAATAAAAACTAATCCCAAGAGGGTTCTAGCCTCTAGGTGAATAGTACAAGAAAATAAAATATAACTACAAAATAAATTACAAAAACTAAACTATAAAATAAATTGCAAGAATTGAATGCGAGAAAATAAATCTACTCTATAAGCATGAAATAAATATACTCTATAAGCATGAAATAAATCTAAGGTAAGAGGGTTCTAGCCTCTTGGCTATTTAAGCAAGAAAATAAAAAGATAAAAATATTAACAAAGAGAAAATTTACCACCCAAGAGGGTTCTAACCACAAGATAAAAGCAAACCTCACTCTTGATCTTCATCTTCATCTCATCTTCATCTTCATCATCAAACAAAGAGAAGAAAAGAAAAATATGAAGAGGCAAAAAAATTCTTTTATCTAAGGTCTTCTCAATTAAGAGTAACCCTCCTCTCCAAATGGAGTTACAAAATTTTTCACACTCCCAACCCCGCACTCTCTATCCCTATTTATAGTAAACATCAATGAATGAGAGCCATTGGATCAAACTTGAGCCCTAAGACAAGCAAAACCAGCCATTGACTCGCGCTACAGTAAACTGGCATCGACGCTGGTATCGATGTCAGCATCGATGCCCCCATCGATTCCCCATCGATACCCACTATATCCAAATTCGGATTTCATAGATAGCTTCATCTCATCGAGATAGGTGATTTTCATATATTATATGTTAAATTCCATCTTCCGGATTGGGAGATAACGTCGTTTCTTTGTGGCCAACCATTTTAAATATAATTTCTTTTCATATTGGATTTTTTATTTTCTCCGGCTTCTACAAGCTACTCGGCTTGATTCTGGGCTTCAATAAAAGGTTACAAAATGAGGAAGTTAGAGTCTTTTGGGCTTTTATTCATTATTTCTTCATTAACCTGCAATTAAAGATAAAAACAATTATTAGTGGTATATTTATTCATGTAAAATAGATAATAAGGATATAAATTATAATAAAAATATGATTATCAAATACCCCCACACCTAAACTTTTGCTAGTCCTCTAGCAAAGAAAAAAAAAATCCTAACTTACTTTCGCAGGAATCACGGTTGTATTTAGCGCATACAATAAGCCTTTAAACCCCTAGGTTACCCTAGTGGACGAGTTGTAGTCTCGTGAGGGTTTACAGTGAATATACCCACAAAATTCGGTCAACTTGTCAATTTAAAGAAGTTAGTAAATAACTAAATTTACTTGATAATTTTAGACAATCTAATTGAAGCTAGTTATTACTCAAGAAAACGTTTTTATATATAACTCTAAGGTAAATTTCGTAGAAAATATTCTCATTATAGCAATACAAAACCAAGCCAAACTTAGAAATTTAATTTAAAAGTTTTTAAAGAACATGCTAACTCTTTGTTTTAAATACTTTTCATGTTGCTTGATCAAAAATAGTTTTCAAGACCATATATACAAATATAACTATATATATAAAACATTTGTTAGCAAAATTTTTTCACTCTTTCTTCCTTGGTGATTTTTTCCTACTTTAACAGGCTTTCTAAGTGATTATTTAACGAGTTTTAGGCCAATGGATCCCAACCCAATTGGGCTTAGGTCATTAAGTATGAAAATACTCATTGGGCTTAATTACTCCGTCAACTTAGGCTTTATAAGATAGAATCACCTTGAATTTAGGAGTTTTTTTATTTTTTTATTTTGCTCATTTTCCACGGTCTTCTTTAGCAAAGTTGGTTTTTTATTTTTATTTTTTTAATATATATATGTGTGTATATGTATATATATTCTGAAAAATATGTAGAGCAAGACAACTTAAAAAATTATTTTCAACTCTAATTTAAGCATGTAACAATGTTATTATTTTAATTAAAAGTCTAAGTTAAAACTTAAGTAAAGTATACTACTTTGAAAATCATTTCTTAAGAAATTTATTTAGCGTTATCATAAAATGTGAACTTGAGTATATCACTAACTAAGGATTAGAAAATTTAAAATTTATCAAATAGATCAATTATTACTTAACTCTATTAATTTGGCAAGTGACAATATATTTATAATTTAGTTTTAAAGGAAAGAAGAGAAAGAAGAAAAAAGAAGAAAAAAATTATGACAAAAAAATATGCAACAAAAAGGTAAAATAAAGAGGAAAAAAATAGCTACTTCCCACCCCCACACCTAAATTTTACATTGTCCTCAATACAAACTTTATGATGCATAAAATAAAGCAGATAAAAAGTGAAGCACTTACATTTGGTCGGCTATCCTAGATGATAAAAAATCTGTAATTACCTTTGATGTGAGGAGAATGAAATCAAAATTTTATTCTTTTTTTAGAATTTTTTCCATATATTTTTTCTCTTTTTTTCTTTTTTTCATTTTATTTTTTTCTTCTTCTTTTTTTTCACTATAAAAGAACAAGAAACTCTCAAATGAGAGAAAAATAAATTCTTTTTATTAGTATGAGACAAAATAAAACAAAGAATGTACAATGAAGGATTCAACATGAAAAGCTCATATACTATATTAAATCCTATCTTATTGCTGAAAATTCTCCCCCGGATTTTAAACAATTTAAAAATGATAAAATCAATGATGTGCTTAAATTCCAAACATTCCAGGGTGTTTAATAATTCATGCAGCAACATGAGGTATGTATTATTGGTGTCATGCATTTTGAATTTCTTAATGAACTTAGACTCTTGATTTGTAAAGTTTTATTTTTTAACAATCAATTCTTCTTTAACAACTTCCTCAACCCCAAGATTCAAGGTTGATGTATGAAAATTTGGTTATTGTTTATTTTCCAAAAAAAACTAAGTTCATTAAGAAATAGTTATTTAAAATTCAGTTCACAACAGCAAATGTTTAACACACTTTTCTTATTCTGACAAACCTGATCTACTTCTTCTAAAAACTCCAACTCCTCACTAAAAATTTCATTAAAACTCAAATCTAACTCTTATTCTTCTTCTTCTTCTTCTTCTTCTGATCTTTCATGAATGTAATTTATTTCTAGAGGCTGATTATTTGGTTGATCCCCTAGATTGAAAATGTTAAGATCAGCAGTCAAATTCCCAAAGGACAGCTGCATTTGACCAATTCTATAGTTGATGAGAGCATTAGAAGTGGCTAAGAATAGTCGTCCTAAGATGACAGGTGTCTGTCCTTTGGGATTAGAAACGGGCTATATTTCCAAGACTATAAAATCCACTGGAAAAATAAAATTTCCAACCTTAATCAGAACATCATCTAACTCACCCATAGGGACATTGACAGATATATCAGCTAACTGTAAGGTGCATCGGGTTGGTTTTAGTACACCTAGACCTAATTGTTGGTGGACTGAATATGGAAGCAAATTAACACTGATCCTTAAGTCTAAAAGCGTCTTATCAATGTGAGTATTACCAATGACACATGAAATGATGTGGGAACTTGGATCTTTACTTTCAAAGGTATGAGATTTGAGAGCATGTCACTGATATTGGCGGCCAAAAAGACTTCCTTTAGAGCATTTATTCTCCTCTTCTTAGTGCATAATTCTTTTAAAAATTTGGCATAAGATGGAATTTGTTCAATTATATCTAAGAGAGGAATGTTTATCTTAACCTGCTTGAATGTTTCTAGGATCTTCTCCTCCTGAGGGGAGTGTTTCCTAGGCCTGAGTCTATCTGGAAAGGGAGTAACTAGTCTAAATCTATCAAAAATTGGCTCAGGCTCGGGTTCTTGGTAATCTGATAGGGGTGATTGTTGAATAGATTCATCAGAAGGAGAAGGAATTTGTTCTGGATCAAGACTTGGAGATGTTCTCACTTGAATATCGACTTGTTTACCTGACCGAAGTGAATGGATTGCATTCATCACTTGAGCATCATAGAATAAACTACATCCTGTGTCCTTAGGGTTGATGATGATCACATTTTATTATAATTTTATACCCTCATTATCTATTTTATATGAATAAATATGTCACTAATAATTTTTTTTATCTTTAAATGTAGGTTAATGAAGAATAAAGCCCAAAAATCTCATCTCTTAACAAAGACCCATTGATTTAACACCAAAGCCCAAAGCCAAAAGCAAAAGAATGAAGCCCATGAAGTCAAATAATTTCTTTCAATATTTAATGAAGCATTGAAGCCCAAAATGTTAAGAAAATGTCCAAAAGTCCAAGCCCAAAAGCCCAAGAAAAATAAATATACCATCAAGGAACAAATGAAGAAGTTCTGTGAAAAAGAAAACAAATCATGCAATCTGGATATCTCGGCAATATTTGGTATTTTGGCCATATCTCCCTCGTATCAACTCGGAATTGGCTGAATAAACATTCTATGGAAAGCTAAGAACGAGATCTGTAACTTTTATAATTATGATATCTCTGAAATCAAAAACTTGATGCGGCATAATTATGTACCAAAATTGCAAGTGCATAATTGATCAAGTTATAGTATAAAAAGTTATCGATCCCACAAGGAAGGTGATTTTAAGAGATTATTAGAATTGGTTCTTATGTTTTGTGCATGATAAAAAATAGGATTAAAGAATAAGTGTGATTGTGATGAGTGATTGTTGTAAATATATGCAAGAGATAATAAATTGAATTTTAGAGAAAAGAAATAAGAATCAAAGAATAAATGAAATCATAAGGGAAGAAAGAAGAATGAATAAAATCAAGAAGTAAAATCAAAAATGAAAAGAAAATTAAAGAAATTCAAGATGGAGGATTCAATTAAGATATGAGAAATCTAGAATTTAATCCACTAGCTAATCTCAATTACAAAATACAAATTATTCTCTTTTTATCATATTTTAACTTAGATTTATTAAGCATAGACTATCAAACCATTTAAGAAAAGTATAATCTATCAAATTATCATCTAAGTTAAAATTACTATTCATGATAAAAATAACAACGAGATAGTAATTCTAGAATTCATAAGCATAACCTATCAAACCAATTAAGATAAGCATAGATTATCAAATTCATCTTCTACCAATTAGTTTTCTAGTTGATTATTCTAAACATGAACATTTTAAGTGTAAGAGAATAATCCAAACAATATAAAGGAAATTAGACTAGTTTCATACAATTCTAAGATTCCTACAAGAATTAATTTCACATCTTAAGAAATAAAAACAAGAAGAAAAAGAACTAATTACAAAAATAAAAAGAAAAGAAAAATCTTAACTATGAACAAGAATTAAATCTAACTACAAAGAATTAAAATCTAAACTACAAAATAAATTACAAAAATTAAATACAAGAAAATAAATCTACTCTACAAATTAAAGTGCAAAAAGAAATAAAAAGATAAGAAAATAAATCTACACTACAAGCATGAATGTAAATCTAACTAATAAGCAATAATAAAGAAATTACTAAAAAGAAATAAAAAATGAAAATAAAAGAAATGCAAACCTTTAAATTGCTCTTCATCTCCATCCTCATCATTCAACAAAGAGGAGAAAAAAAATTAAAAGTGGAAAAAAATTATTATTATTAATTGCAACAAAAGTTACAATTTTTGAAAGGTCTTCTCAATTAAGAGTAGCCCTCCTCTCCAAATGGAGTTACAGAATTTTTCACCTCCCCAACCCCTCACTCTCTGCCCCAATTTATACTAAACAACAATGAATGAGAGCCCTTGGATTAAGACTTTAGCCCTAAGGAATCATTTTTAGCCTTTGAGCTTTTGAGCTTGAATTCTTAGGCCTTTTGCTTGTTTTTTTTCATTAATTCAATGGGTTTTTGCTGAAAGAAGAGATCTTGAGCTTTATTCTTCATTAACCTTCAAATTCTTCCCATAATTACTTCTCCAGCACAAAAATTCAGATTATGCTTCTTTGTACGAATATTTGTCCATGATATGCTCCGATTTCAGAGATATCATAAATACAAAAGTTATAGATCTCGTTCTTAGTTTTCCAGAGAATGTTTATTCAGCCAATTCCGAGTTGATACGAGGGAGATATGGTCAAAATACCAAATATTACCGAGATATCCAGATTGCATGATTTGTTTCCTTTTTCACAAAACTTCTTCATTTGTTCCTTGATGGTATATTTATTTTTCTTGGGCTTTTGGGCTTGGACTTTTGGACATTTTCTTGACATTTTGGACTTCAATGCTTCATTAAATATTAAAAGAAATTATTTGGCTTCATGGGCTTCATTCTTTTGCTTTTGGCTTTGGGCTTTGTTGTTAAATCAAGGGGCCTTTGTTGAGAGATGAGATTTTTGGGCTTTATTCTTCATTAACCTGCATTTGAAGATAAAAACAATTATTAGTGACATATTTATTCATATAAAATAGATAATGAGGGTATAAAATTGTAATAAAATATGATCATCAAATACCCCCACACCTAAATTTTGCTAGTCCTCTAGCAAAGAAAGAAAAAAGAAAATCTAACTCACTTTCGCAGGAATCGCGGTTGTATTTAGCTCATACAACAAGCCTTTAACGCCCTAGGTTACCCTAGTGGACGAGTTGTAGTCTCGTGAGGGTTTGTAGTGAATATACCCACAAAATTCGGTCAACTTGCCAAGTAAAATAAGTCAGTAAATAACTACTTTTCTTTGATATATTTAGACATTCTAATTGAAGCTAGTTAATAATCAAGAAAACGTTTTTATATATAACTCCAATGTAAATCTCTTAGAAAATCTTTTTCATTATAGCAATAAAAAACCAAGTCAAATCTTAGAGATTTAATTTAAAAGTTTTGAAAAGAACATGCTAACTCTTTGTTATAAATAACTTTCAAGTCTCTTGATTAAAAATTGTTTTTCAAGACCATATATACAAAACAACAATATATATATAAAAAAATGGTTAGTGATTTAGTGATATATATATATATATATATTCTTCACTCTCTAATTCTTGGTGATTGTTTTCTAATTTAACGGGCTTTCTAAGTGACCATTTAACGAGTTTTGGGTCAATGAATCCCAACCCAATTGGGCTTAGGTCATTAAGTATAAAAATACTCATTGGTCTTAATTACTCAGTCAACTTAGACTTTATAAGATAGAATCACTTGAATTTAAGAGTTTTTTCCCTTTTTGGTGCCCATTTTTCGCACTCTTCTTTTATAAGGTTAGTTTTTTTAATATATATGTGTGTAAGTATATATAGTCTGAAAAAATGTGTAAATCAAGATAACTTAAAAAAATATTTTCAACTCTAAGTTAAGCATGCAAAAATTTAATTATTTTTAATTAAAAATCTAAGGTAAGACGTAAGTAAAGTATACTAGTTGAAAAATCATTTCTTAAGAATTTTATTTGGAGTTATCATAAAAGGTGAACTTGAGTATGTCACTAACTAGGAATTAGAAAATTTAAAATCTATCAATTAGATCAATTATTACTTAACTCTATTAATTTGGCAAGTGAAATTTATATATATATATATATATATATATATATAACAAAAACTATGTCAAAAATGCAACAAAATGATAAAATAAAGAGGAAAATATGTGCTTCTCACCCCCACACCTAAATTTTGCATTGTCCTCAATGCAAATTCGCTGATGCACAAAGTAAAGCAGATAAGAATTGAAGAACTGACATTTGTTCGGTCGACAATGATGATAAGGATCTGCAATTACTGTTAGTATGAGGATGAAGAAATCAAATAAGAGAGAAAAATTGTAATAATATTTTTTCATTTTATTTTTATTGTAATTTATTTATTATTATTATTATTATTTTCTTTTTTTTACAGATAATGAGGTTCATGAAGAACCAACACCTCTTCCTCTTCGAACGTAGAAAATTCTAAAAATGGTTTTAGACATTGACCATTTATTTTAAAAATGTTACCATTTTTAGGATTTTCTATCTCTACAGCACCATGCGAAAAAACTTGTTTGACAAAAAATTAACCTGTCCATCTTGATCTCAATTTTCCAGAAAAAAGATGCAATTTTAAATTGTACAATAAAACTTTCTGTCCTGGAGAGAAATTTTTTCGTAAAATTGATTTATCATGAAAAATTTTGGTTTTCTCTTTGTAAATTTTTGAGTTTATGTATGCATTATTTCGAATTTCTTCCAACTCATTTATTTGGAGCAATCTGTTCTTACCTGCCGAGTCTGAGTCAAAATTTAACTGTTTTATTGCCCACATTGCTCGATGCTCCAACTCCACTGGTAGGTGGCAAGCTTTCCCAAACACTAGTCTGTATGGTGATATCCCCAAATTGGCCTTGAAAGCTATTCTATATGCCCACAGAGCATCACATAATTTTACAGACCAATCTTTTCTGTTATGATTAACTGTTTTTTCTAAGATTTGTTTGATCTGCCTGTTTGTGACCTCTACTTGTCCACTGGTTTGGGGGTGATAAGGAGTTGACAATTTGTGTGTGATTGAATATTTCCTCATCAAAGCCTCAAAAGAACGGTTACAGAATTGTGTACCGTTATTGTTTGTGTCAAAAGTTATCTTTTCCATTGCTTTCGAACCTGTTACACCGTTTATCGATTACAAGTTCAAACTGAAAGAAAAATTGATCTTTTTATAAGATCTTCTTACAATGAAAAATAAAGATTACAACTTTATCAAACAAAACACAGCAGTAGTTTATCTCCCGTTGCTTTGCGTGGGATCTTTGCCTGTACCGGGGACGCGTTAGTCCGTAGACCGTCGCAGACCAAACCCGATAGACAATTAATTACACTCTTGTTTCACGAAGGAGACAATTGCGGAAGCGATAATCACGACCAAGCGAGATTGTGGCTCTTCTCGAGTTTAAAACCAAGTTTAATCCGGAGGAAAGAAGGAGAAAGAATCACAAACCTTTCGAAGGGGTTTCTTTATGAAAGTGTTCGCCAAGATCTGGTGATTCTCCTCTGAAATTCGTGGTTAGCTTGACAATTTGACAGCACCTCGCCTTCTCAATTTCAGATCCTCTTGAAAGAAGACCTTGGGCTTCTATTTATAAGCCTTTGGAGAGGTCCTTTTGAATAAGAATTGGTGTTTAAACGTTATCTACAGTTAATAACCACTTAAATGCGTCTAGGGATAACCTTAAAACAACTGGGGAGGTCCTGGGACGAAAGAATTCTTAAAAATCATCGAAATCCGTGTTTGGGGAGGTTTTGTACTCAGTAAGAACCCTGGTGGCTCGGGACTGTGCGAGCCACCATTTGGTGGCTCGCATGGGTGCGAGCCACCATTTGGTGACTCGCGCCTACACAGGCCTCCAAGTGGTGTTTCGTTCACTTTTTTGATATTTTGGCGATTCGTGATTCTTCCAGTTCCCTTGTTTTGCGTACGCTTCATCGCTTCGCTGACTTGTGCATTCTATTGATCCATTTCATACACTTACTGATATTGGATAAATTCCCTTGACTTGGATAATAACGTTTATCGTCTTCTCCTTGTCTTGAACTGTGTTTGAGACCTATGGGCAATTTTTAACGCCTACAGATACCCCCTCCAAA
The DNA here is from genome assembly GCA_022839385.1 of Asparagus kiusianus. NCBI lineage: Eukaryota > Viridiplantae > Streptophyta > Magnoliopsida > Asparagales > Asparagaceae > Asparagus > Asparagus kiusianus. The sequence continues at coordinate 33,313 of BQKN01063592.1, forward strand.
GTGTTTCAGTCTCGTTTCTTTTATATAAGAGCCTGAAATACTTTGGATGTGATAGGCCCAACCTTCAATCGGTGCAAAAGGACCTATAATGGGCTTCATCTCTTGACTCCTTCATTCTTCAATCTATTCAGCGTTCTGTTGAACAGATGAAGTTTTTTACGGTTCTGCGTTTATCGTCTGACCGCTGTCGAAGTCTTGAACTGAAACTTTTATATTAAATGGAGTCGTCGAGCTGACTACCTTTGTCGGAAATTTATAGTCGACGACGTCTTGAGATGCATTGACCAAAAGTTATGTGTTGAAGCGGAGAGGACCAGTTTATACTCGTATACTCTTAGGAGTTTCGGGAATTAGTTTAGCCTCATATACCCATCGGAGGTCGTCGGGTTATCCTTAAGAATATTCTACACGATATTCTCCAGAAACTTCCCGTCGAGGGTAGGAAACAGTTTAAACTCGTATACCCATTGGAGTACGGATACCGTATATGTCAAAAGTACTAAAAAAATAGGTCAGAATACCCATAAATTGGCCCGATAATCTCAGACATGCGAGCCAGTAAATGGCGGCTCGCACGTATGCGAGCCAGCAAATGGTGGCTCGCATGCTTGCGAGCCAGCCAATGGTGGCTCGCATGCATGCGAGCCAGTAAATGCAGGCTCGGATCTTGTTGGGCGGTTCGAACGGTTCAGACCGGGTTTGGTTTTGGGGGGTTTAAAAAAACGAACTGTTCTTCTTCCTTATTCATTTCGACTTCTTTTTTCTTCTGTTCGAAAACTCCTCTCTGCCCTCCTCCTTTCTCTTTAAACCTCTCAGCTTCCTCCAGTCTTCTTTACTCGATTTAGGAGCTAGTGCTTTATCTCGGGTCTTGAGGCTTTAATTTGGGAATTTAGGGTTCTTCATTTGAATCTTGAAGAGCATTTGCGACGTGATTCGTCGTCTCTGTCTTCAATCGGGTCTTCAGGTATGCTTCAGCCCTCGGATCTGTTAATTCGAGCCCATGTAACCAATTGAACTATGGTTTTAAGAATATACCCGAAACCCTAGCTTTTGTGATTTGGGGGAAACACCAAGACTGATTTCGAGTTCCTATATGATGGCTGACCATTTGGGGGTTCAGCTTTGGATTTTCCTGCTCTGATATTTTAGTTGTGTGGCCGCAACTAATTCTTGATTTCGGGTTCTTGAATGATGGTCGGTTTTGGAATGGAGTCCCAAATTGAGCTTAGCCGTGTATGGGGTCTGACATGCCATTTTGAAACATCTAGTTTGACAGGAATCAAGCTTGGACATTCTTATCTTTTTACTGTGGCCGAACCTTCAAGTTTGAGCTTGAATGTCCAAATTTTGATTCTGGAATCTTGACCTTAAGGGTATAGCCGAAGCCCTGATTTGGTCGAAGCTTCCATATCTCGGTTGTATGTAGAGTAAATCCAATTCCTTAATTTTGGACTGTCGTTAACGTTGTAATCTTGAACTATTTGGCTATGTGTATTTTTCGTTTTAATCGAGTCAAAGTCCTGGGATTATTTGAACTTGGTTAGGTGTATGTGGGGTATTTAAATTGACCTTGTACAAATGCGGTGTTCTCGTGTCTGAGAGATGTTCCGGCTTGTAATCCACCTAAATTCCCATGTTGAGTGTGTAGTCGTGCATAGAAACTGATTTCGTATGAACTGAACTTCTTGTTTTTGGATGTGACCGAAATTCCCGGGCCTCGATTTTCACCACGAACAATTATGTAATTTGAACCCGAAACCATGCACGATAACTGCCCCATCGGGCTTTTGGCGTATATGGTAGCCTAATTTGTAGGCACGTCATGCTTCACCGTTGGTCACGTAGATGACTTTAGCCGAAATCCTGAAATTCTGGCTTAATTTATTGCACGACTTGTTGTGGGTTGAAATTGAACCTGTCTCAAGTCCGCTACATAAGTCTGATGGGAGCACCATTTTTCTTTGCATTAATCTGATATTTCTCCATTTTCGTCGTAGCTGACCTGTTAACTCTCTCTGCAGACATGTTGCCTAAGAGATCTCGCGTCGTTCGAGGCCGTTCAGCGACCCAGTTGCCTGAGCCGGCGCCGTTCAGCTGCACAGGTATATCGCCATCGCCTCTTACATTCACGCATTAAATATTTTGAGATATCATGCCGCATATTGCATCCCCGCTTTGTTCTCCTTGGTGAGGCAATTGGGAAGAGCCGCCACCCTCCTTCGTGGGGGTGGACGCTTTACAAGTTGTGTTTTGCTTAGCCAAGACACGTCTTAAGGCAATATGGGGCAATCTCATGTTGTGTCATATCACACAGACTCAGGTATACTATCGTGTTGTTTGCACGTTAATATGCTTTGTCGTTTGCGTGTGTGATACGATTAAGATTGTCTCACCATTTATAAGGCTGTGACTCTACCTCACGTTTTGTGAGGTGAGTTCGACGCCCAGACTGTTTTAACATATGCCTTTATGACTATATCTGATAAATACCTATTATATTACCTAAGTTGAATCTCGCTCAAGGGAGTTTGGTGCTCATTCAGTAGAGGGCCGCTGCAGTGAGGCTTATGCCTCTACTGATGAGCCAATCCCCGTTCCGGTAGCTCCTCAGTTTGCTCTGGGTGTACCAAAAGAGCTTCCACGGTTAATACGGAAGGGAGAGCGTCGCACCTTAAGGCAACTTATCACAGATGCGCCGTTAGTGAAGGACCCAAGTTCTACGCATCCGCTAAGAAAGCCAGACTATTTGTTTGGGGATTCCGTAGAAGATCCCGCCACTGTTTTTCTTGGAACGGAACAGTGGCTGCATCATGACGACGGTGGCCACCTATATCTTCCTCCGATTCCTCGCCACCGCTCGCTCGTCGAGCTTCGGTGTCAAGCTGTTCCTCGGGAGATGTCATGGAGATTAACAGAAGAACATGAGCGCATTCACTGTGGCTACATTACCCGCGGTACGGTTGGCTTAAGTAATCGGAATCGGATAATAGGGTTACATCCGGGGATTACCGGTTTGAATGACCCACCCAAAGGTGAGATCTTCACTGTTGCTAACACCGTGAAGAATCAGCTTGCAGCTTTGGGCCGAGAAATGCCAGCGACCGGTCATTGATGTTACGGCTGGGTACACTCGTCGGATAAACTATGGTGGACCCGTTTGAGCCACTACATCTTAGATCAATTTGGTGAGGATTTGAAGGCTAATGGTTTATATTCAGCTGTTCGCGCCACCACTTACGGACTGACCATGAGCGTTCCCCATTTCTTGGCGCTACTGGAACTCTACAATGCTGATGCTAACACATTTCTGACTAAGCACGGGGAGTTGGGATTGGCGCTGCACGAGATGTATAAAATCTCCGATCTTCCGATGGGGAACATGATTTATCAGGAATACTTTCCTTCAAATAGGGAGCTGTAGCACTTGAAGTCGCGGACTCCCAACCGTTACAACACCTTCTGGGATCTTGCCTGCCATTATCACATAGCTCTTGCGGGTGTTGATCCGTTATCAAAGAGATCGCGATCACAAATTAGTTTAAAGAAGTTCGCGGATTATCTTTTCAAGAATACGGACAGCGTTTTGGATGAACCAATTTGTGAATTATCGCCGCTAACCATCTCCGAAGTGAATGAGCTAATCAAGAAATCAAGTGCTCAATCTTACACCACAGCTGGTATTGAGGACGGCTTTGCTGCCGGAACGAAGTTCCAAACTTTCTTATGGCATGGGGTTAAACCAATCCGGCCTATGACATTACTCGCTGGGTATCTCGCCATCTGGCTAAAAAAGTGTGTAGTGTCGTACAATCTTCTGACGCACTCCCCCTAGAAGTGTTGTTTCCAGTGGTTCTACTTGCTCATTGGAAAAATCTATGTCTTCTTCCAGCCATGATCGCTGGTATTCACAGAGGGCTTCGCCAGATCGTGAACGCATTCACTCAGAGGGGGAATTAACCGCCAACTCAGATTCCCCTCACGAAGGTGGAACTTCCCTACACTTATTTAATGGCTTGGTTGGTGCTTCATCGCTCAGATATGATGTCGGCCCCCACTTCTGTGGATCCCTCTCTTCCTTTTCTTCAAATAATAGAGAATTACAAATGGAAGGGACGAGGTTTCGCAGAAGTTAGGAAGCAGCTTCAGAATCAGAAATGCTGGGTCTTCCCTACTTGCTTCCCACGATTTTCAGGTCAGTACGACGACTCATTGATAGATGTAGAGAAGCCGAGTACGGGTCGTACTTCCCTTGACTCTGGTTGCTTCGATTGGTTGATTAATATTCGGCCGGGCTATGTGATCTTCCGCGTTCAGAACCATTGTTACATAGAACCCTACTTGCCATGTCGGTTCGCTCATCAGTTTGGTTATGACCAGATTTACGTCGGGAACCCGAACCAACAGCTCCGGGCCCGTGGTGGCTTAGTGGATGGGGCTCGAGCATGGCTTTGGAACATCACTGGTTGTACTGGTACCAAGTTTAATCTTCCAGCCGTCGAACGCAAGTTGGAGCTGACTTTTCTACAGTGCCGGTGGCTTTTGGCGGCCAATGAACACGTACCAGTTCAACCGATCGCTGAGTCAACCGATGAAGAAGCTTCTCGGGTTGCTACTCGCAACGTCTATGAATCCGAGCTTGAAAAGAAGAGAAGGAGGGAACCGGTGGGTCCTTCTGGTCATTCAGCACAGAGGGAACCAACTACGGAACCTCATGTTGGGGGTGGTGAAGAGGTTAGTGGCGATGGTGGAGAAGAGGAGCCGGAAACAGGTGTGTTAGATCCCCTTTCTTTAGAGTTATTTGAATTAGCAATTGCTGAAAGAACTCGCCGCTTTTAACCGTCAAAACCTTCACCTCCCGTAAAGAAGCCAAAGATGCAAGTCTTGTTCACCTATCCTAACAAGATGTCGGTTGAAATCCCAGGTGCAATTTCTAAAGAGGAGAGAGAGGAGTCCAGCCTTCTTCCTCGGATGTGGTCCCGATCTGCAACCCAGGTTACTCCTAGGCACGAATTACGTTCTAAATTTTTGGGGGAGCGACCTGCTGATCCAGAAGAGGGACGTCCGGCTAAACGCAAGAAACTAGCTTCTAAGCGGCGGAGCAGCCTTGAAGCGGAACCAACGCCTCAAGGAGTTGCAGCTGAAAGGGGTAAGTACTTCTTCATATAGCTTCTCCTGATATATGTTGAGCTTTTGGACTTAAATAAACTTCGCACTTCGTAGAAGAGGGTTTTGCAAGCGACTTTATTTTTGACGCTTCTTCGCCTGATATTGATTTCTCGGCACCAACTTCGGGAATCAGGCTGGAAGAGCGTACTGATGCTGAGACTAATATTCTCGACGAGACCGACGCGGGTCACGATGTCGAGCCCGGTTTAACCGGACAAGCTGAGAGTCCAGGTATTCTTAAAACCAGTAACGCCTTTTTGGGATGGCGGGCACTGAACGATGGAGAATTCGTATCCCCGCTAACTGTTTCTATGCTTCTTACTCTGTTAGAAAAGCTGCAAGAGGTGGATCGAAGCGAACGGGTGCAGGAGTCTAGCGTTGCCGTTGAAGGTAAATCCTACTTGATTTTTCTTTTGTTGTAAATCTGGTGAGTTGCAACAATTTGTATTTTGACTCTTGTACTTTCTTACAGATGCGGTAACAGAGGTTCAAGGTGATGAGGGGGGTTCCCAAGCCGCACCTTTTGAAGAAGAGGGTTTAGCTTCACGTGATCCGGTATCGGCTTCGGACGATATACTGTTAGACGATATGCTGCGTGAACAAGCCTAGTACGAGGCCGCCGATCCGATAATCACCGCCGACTCGCCCGCAAGTAAGATTCTTATTCCCACGTTTTACTTATTTATTCGTGATTTTTCAGTTACTCATCGGAGGGTTCAAATCGTAGGACCAGTCATAAAAACTGATACAACTACTCCTAACGGAAAATCTGATGAATCTGACGGTCTTGATTTCTTGCTTTTGGCAGGAGTTGTTATCGACGCTCGGTCATCAGGCTTTCCGCAACAACTCCCGGTTTCTTTGGGAGTGCCGACTACCGTGCCTGCTATAACTATTAGCGAGAGTTCACCGGAACTGACCGTGAGACCGACTGAAGGAGTTGGTGCTTCAACGGTTACTACACCCATAGTGCTTCCTGCGACACATGAAGTTGAGCGACGAGAAGCGGGTGTAGTGCGTTCGGTCGCAGAGAGCTCTTCAGGGACTGGTAAATCTCATGTGCTGTCTTTTTTCTTTTATTTTTTCTGACTTATCATTACTGGGTATTCATGTTTTTTGTGTTTTCCTTTTCTAGGATCGTCATCTCATCTGCGCGCGCGCATTGATGCTTTATTGTCTGATGACGACCCAGATAAGCTCCTCCTCTGCTTGGAAGTTGGCAATTTTCTTAACTTCGTAGAGTCACTAATTGACAAACTCCTGGAGAAGAGGATCCCTTTTAGCCAATTCCGGTCATTCCTTGAGCGTAAAATAGCCTTAATAAAGGACACTGGTGCTCTCGACATAGCTGAAGCTTTGACCGACAATGTGAATCAATTTGAGCGTAGATTTGTGAAACTACAAGAGCTCCAATCTGTTGGTGTTTCTGGCTACGTTGCTGCGCGAATGGAGGCTCGTACGCAGTCATGGCGTGAATCTCGAGAATCCGTCGGGCTTGGGATCCAGGCGCAGAGAAAACGTGTCGACCAAGCGGAGGGAGTTCTTTCCGAAAGATTGGCTCACTTACGCGAAATCGACTCGTCGTTAACCTCTATTGACGCCGAAATAGCAGAGCTTGAGCAGAAACTGGGGGAAGCCAAACAACGAAGAACTATTTTGGAGGTGACCAAGGCCGGGGAGGAGCATAGCAAGGTCGTGATATCCAGCAAAGTGATGCTCTCGAGGGAAAGATTAGCCAAGATGGAGGAAGAAGCCGTCCAACTCTTATCCGCTTCCGAGGACTCCTTCAAGATCGAGCTGCAGCGTGAGCTTGAACGTGCTTATGCTGAAGAGTTAAACAAACTTGAGCAGGAAATTATTAGTGAAAAATACAATGTAAAGTGACTGTGGTTGTTGTATCTGAACCCTTTTTTTTTGTTAATGATACGTGTGTTTTGTTCAGCCTTCTCATTATGATTTCTCATTCTGTTTAGAATAATCAACCATAATACTTATGGGATTTTTGGTAAATCCTCAGCCGTCAACGGATTTGATATGCCTTTACCGACTACCGTTTGAATCGGGCTAGCTTGTGAATTATCTGGGTCCGTTTTACAAGTAACGTTGTGCTAAAGGGATGAACCCCTTTAGACTTAATGCTACGAATTTGAATACATAGACTTAGTCATTTTCTTATGGTAAAAGACGAACCGACAACGCGTATTAGGCGCCGACTTATCCCTGCTTAGGCTTCGGGATAAAATTCCCCAGACTCAGGTTCTGGTATCTTTTTCAATCGGTAAAGACTAAACCGGCAGCGCGTATTAGGCGCCGACTTATCCCTGCTTAGGATTCAGGATAAAATTCCCCATACGGATAAAGCATGGATCTCGGAGTTAATAAACATGTAGCATCCTTTTATAGGACCAAATACTGAAGAGGATGAATTTTATATTCTTTCTTCAGTCCTTCTTTTAAGGGAGAAGTGAACCCGATACCAAAGAGGAAGAATTTTATATTCTATCCTTGGTTGCAGAAGAAACTAAAAGTGGGATCTCCACTTCGAGAATCTGTGAGATGAAACTAAGAATGGGATCTCCATCCTGAGAATCGAGGGGATTCAGTTAACCTCATCTTTTATAGTCTAGGTTATCTGATCCAGAAATAAGTTTTCTTATTTATCAAGATGAAATTCAAACTCTAGCCCTAACTTTTATAGGTTTGGCTGGAGGGAGAGACATGAAATGTTTTCGTTTATCGAAGAGAAATCTGATCCTGGCCAGAGTGGCTTGACAGTTTGACCAAAAAGGGATCTTGAGACGACCCTAACTTTTATAGGTTTGGTCGTTCAAGTGGAGTGAAGGCTTTTGTTTATCGAAAGGGAAAGCGACTTGAAAGTGGACCTCTCGTTCATGGAAGGAATCGAGAGGAGATTTTAGCTGTGGTCCTAAATATAAAAAGGTTTGACCGTACGAAAGTGAATACAAATCATAATGGAAGTTTGACCAGACTTGGCCCAAGGAACTTTGTTAGTCTCGTCATGAACTAATCTGATAGTGAGGGACAGTGATAATTCTTTTGTGAGGAAAGATTGATTCTAAAGAGTAATCAAATCTCATCTCAACAAGAGAGTGTTTAGAAGATTACAGCAGGGGTTCTCTATGACCAGACTTGAATTATTTAGAGAACAGCTGGTTGGTTTCGGGTTATCCTTAAGAATATCGTATATGGTATTCTCCAGGAACTTCCTGTTTAATAATCTGTTCTGAGCGTACTAAGGGTAGTACTTCTTCAGGAACTTGCCATTTATTGGCATCATGATCTTATCACCGTCTTTAGTGATTAGGCGATATGCACCGTTTGAGTAGACTGTCTCTATCACGAACGGTCCTTTCCATTTAGGTTGGAATTTACCTTTTTTCTTGGAATTGAGTATCATAGGCCGTCGGACGGCCAGAACCAAATCTCATTCCTTAAAGCTTCGTTGTTTAACTTTCTTATCGAAAGCACGAGAGATTCTGGCTTGATAAAACTCAATTTGTTGTTGAGCCTACAAGCGTTTTTCGTCTAACATCTCAAGTTTTTCGAGACGCTTCTGGTGTTGTTCTTCTGTTGTCATCCCTGTTGCAAGAGCGATGCGAAGGGATGGAATCTGAATTTCCAAAGGGAGAACAGCTTCGCATCCGTACACTAGTGAGTACGGAGTGGTTCCGGTGGGCGTACGGACCGTGGTACGATAGGCCCAAAGGGCTTCGTCAAGTTTATCATCCTAATCTCGCTTGTTAACTTTTACGAGTTTTGACAAGATCTTTATGATTGTCTTATTGAACGCTTCAGCTAACCCATTTGCCGTAGGATTATATGCTGTAGAGGAGATGTCTTCAATCCTGAATTTTCCGCAGAATTTAATAAAAGCGTTGCTTACGAATTGAGGACCGTTGTCGTGTATAATTCGTCTTGGAACGCCATATCGATAGATGACATGGTGCTTGATAAATTTGACGACATCGCTTGTCTTCACTTCTTTGAGTGGGACTGCTTCGGCCCATTTCGAAAAATAATCGGTGATTGCCAAAATAAAGCGGTCATCTTTAACTGATGGTGGGAAGATAGGACCAACGATATCCATCCCCCAGGTCTCGAATGGCCATGAAGTAGTCGAGGGGTGGAGGTGTTCCGGGGGTTGATGCATATAATTCGCGTGTATTTGACACGCATGGCATCGTCGAGCGTAGTCAACCGCGTATTTGACCATGGTCGGCCAATAGTACCCCATCCTTCTGAGTCGGTCGCAGAGTTTAGGACCGGGTTGATGTGCACCGCAGATTCCGTCGTGAGCTTCTTTCAGAGCCTCTTCTGTCTCCCTGGTTGAGAGGCATCGGAGTAATAGCCCATCGTATGCACGACGATATAGTGTATGGGTTGTTGAATTAAAATAGAATCTCGGAGCTCTTCTTCGAACCGAATCCTTTTCTCTCACGTCCTGTGGCAAAATACCATGCACAACGTAGTCAATTATAAGAAATCTCCAGTCTCGGGGCTCAAGATCGACCTTAGTTGTATATGCTTCCTTAGCGTTAATGGTGCACTCTGGCACAAACAATTGGTTGGTTCTAACGGTAATGGATTGTTCTGAATCAGGCGGTTGTGCCAAAGATATTGATAATGCTGCTAGCGCGTCTGCATATGCGTTCTGGAGATGTGGAATGTACTTGATGAAGAATTGTTCAAACGAGGTTGCTATTTCGATAGCCGCCTTGTGGTACGGTACCAAGTCTTGATTCCTGACTTCGTATTCTCCCTGGATTTGGTTGACTATTAGTTGAGAATCGCCAAAAGCCTCGAGATATTCGACCCCCAGCTCTTTGGCGAAACTAAGTCCGATAAGCAGTGCGTTATATTCGGCCACATTATTAGAACACCTACCTATCAATGAGTAGGCTCGGGGTATCACATGTTTTTCTGGAGAAACTAGGACGACTCCCACTCCTGCGGAGATCCTAGAATTACCGGGTGCGCTTGCCGTATTGGTCGCTCGTGAAGCTCCATTGAAATATAGTTGCCATACCTGTTGATGGAAGGTAGTATTGACTTCGTGAGCTTTATCGGGTAAATCGTCATACAACTCGGCTGTGTCTGCTATATGGTTAGCCGCTAGAAGATCACAAATTGCTTGTCCTTTGACCGACTTCTGTTGTTTAAAGTGCAGATCGTATTGGGACAGGAGTAGGGCCCACTTTGCTAGTCTCCAGTTCATAGAGGCTGGTTGTGTCATGAACACTCGGACCGGATTAACATTGGAAATAACATAAATCGTCTGCCCTACTTAGTAATGCTGCATCTTTTGAATAGCGAATACTAAGGCGAGGCATTCTTTCTCAATCATTGGATATCGAGACTCAGCACCAACCAGAGTTCGGCTCAAGTAATAAATGGCCTGTTCGTGACCGTTGTCATCGTCTTGTGCAAGTAAATCACTTAACGAGTGGTTCATCGCTTTAATATAGATTAAGAATGGTTTACCTGACTTGGGTGCCACAAGAACAGGAGGATTCGCCAAATACGTTTTGATGTCCTCGAATGCCTTTTGACAGGCGTCATCCCAGATGAAGGATACACCTTTCTTGGTGAGTTTAGAAAATAGCTGACATTTCCCAGATAGGTTTGAGATAAACCGTCGTATATAGGCCAGTCGTCCCTGCAATCCTCGGAGTTCTTTGAGATTTCTCGGGGGTTGCAACTCGTGTATTGCTTTTACTTTGTCGGGGTCGATGCAGATACACGTCGTAGTAACGACAAATCCCAGAAACTTACCGCTGGACATTCCAAGGAAAGATTTGGTGGGGTTCATCTTTAACTGGTGAGTTCGCATGAGCTCGAACATAGTCCTTAGATCTTTGATATGATCGTTTTTATTACGGCTCTTCACTACCAAATCATCGACATAGCATTCGACAGTTTTACGAAGATGTTCTTGAAAAATCTTAGACATCGCCCGTTGATAAGTGGCGCCTGCGTTCTTTAACCCAAAAGGCATCACTGTATAGCAGAACACGCCGAGAGGTGTCCTAAATGCGGTATGTTTTTCATCTTCCGGGTACATCTTGATTTGATTGTAACCCGAAAACTCATCCATAAAGGACATTCTCTCAAACCCACACGTGTTATCGATAATAACATCTGTGATAGGGAGAGGGAAATCATCTTTCGGACACGCATTATTCAAGTCTCTGAAGTCAATGCATATCCTTATTTTTCCATTCTTCTTGAGGACCGGAACAATATTCGCGAGCCAGTCCGGATGTTGTTCTTCTCGGATAAAACCAGAATCAATTAATTTCTTGACCTCTTCTTCAATCGCTTCCATGATTTGTGGGCGAAATCGTCTCTGTTGTTATTTGACGGGTTTTTGCATCCGGTTTGATGTTAAGACGGTGAGCTGCCACGTTCGGATAAGCCCTAGCATATCTTCATAATTCTAGGCAAAAACATCTATGAATTCTCTGATGAGGGAAATTAACTCCTCTTTTTCATCTGATGGAAGACTATCACTTATAAATATTGGCTTTGGATTCGTCTCATCACCCATATTTATCTAGACCGCTTTATCTTTGGTAGGAGGTTCTCTTTGCTCGAATCGATCTCCATACTGTATATTCAGATGATGAATCCAGGGATCCTCCCAAGCCGACAGTTGGTCATCTTCTTGAATCGTGGAAGGATCGACTGTGGTCATATTCGACATCAGGCCTTTGAGTACCTCTCCCAGGCTGACATCTGAATCCCAATTAGAGGAGTCGGATGAATATCCATCTTGATTTGTTAACTGGTCTATGACTTGCCAGCAGCATTCGTCATCCGAAGCATAACCCAGACCCCTTTTATAGCTATAATAGTTATTGGATTTTCCTTCTGGTACATATGCCATACGAGGTGGAACTCGTGGGCCTCGACCAAAACAAAGACCCTCTTCAAGCGCAAAATTATACCCCCATTTTTTCATGAAATCACGCGCTTGTTGACTATATCTGGATGAATGAAGACCGGATCTCTCTTCATTTTCATCTTCGCTTGAAGAGAGATACGGTAGCGGAGATATTTCCCCTTTTCCGAACACTAACTCCTTTTCACCCCCTGCTTTAGCAGGAATGACAAAGGTTATTCCAAACGAGTCTTGGAAGCGTTTTTTCGTGAAGCAAGATGACTGAAGCGGCATATGTATGTCGGGATTATCGTACAATCCCTGCATTACATTAGCCAAACACGGTGAGTACTCTAAATCGCCATTTATTACTTCTTTGGCAAGTTGCCAATTACAACTACCGTCTGACGATTCACCATCGTCAAGACCGATTACAAAGGGTACAATGTCATTCAGTACAAAACCACTATTGTAATCAAATCCTGCTTCTGCGTCAGCTTCTCCCTCGCTATCCGTGCCTTGAGCCGATGATTCAGTATTAGATTCAGCACCGTAAAGGAGGGAATCGGTAAAGTAATTTTCCAATCCTTTGAACGGTTGCTTATCTGCGACCACCGTCTTGACTTCATTATTGGCATCTATATATTTTAGACACTGATGAAGAGTAGAGGGAACTATAAGATTACCATGGATCCATGGTCGACCCAATAGTAAATTATAGGAAGTCTCCGCGTCGATTACGTAGCACGTAACTTCGGACTTTAGATCTCCAAGTTGGCATTTTATCCGGATTTTACCCAAAGGTCTGGATCCACTGGTATTGAACCCGTATATGACGGTACCTGTGGAAGCCAGCTTGTTTGCTGGGATTCCAAGATTGTACATCAACCGGAGTGGCATGATGCTAATAGCGGAACCCGGATCGACTTGGACCCGGTTAACAACGCTAGAGCCAACGTATCCGGTGAAGTATAAAGGCCTATCATGCTTTGAATTCCTCACTTGCATGTCATCCTTAGTGAACGTAATATGAGGAAAGTGTTTGGCCGATAAATTACAAAGCTGAACTGGTGATTCCGTTTCTTCGCGGGCCGGCTTGACTTGGGTAAGGAACGCGTCAGAATCGGCTAAAGCTTCTCGCAGGGCTTCTCTAGTATCCTTGGAGAGGCGCAATAACTCATATAAAGTTATTCTTGCTAGGATGTTAGCTAGCTGAGCCATGACATCAAAGCGATAAGGAGTGTTTGAACTTCCCGGTTTATCTCTCCCAATCGGACGATTGAATTGAGACTGCTTCGGGTTCTGAGCTTCCTGGGATTGAGGCTCTTTCTCTTTTTGCTTATTGGCCGATTTCTATTGAGATTTTTCAACTGGCGCAGGGGGAGTTGTGACCACCCCCAGTTCGGCCAACGTCTTAGCTTTTGGGTCAGAAGTTTCAGGGTATTTATAATGATATTCATTCCCACCCCTAGTAACAAGAGCCTCTTGTTCGTCTTCAGAAAGTGACAAGGTGGGGATACCTTCATCATCTTTTTTAGGAATTGCTGTGGTGGGATAGCAGGTCTTGCCCTTACCTCTGTATTTTTTCTTAGATGAGGATCCTACCCATTGCTCATCTTCTAACAAGTCTGGATGGACCCAAAGAATTTCGCCGTTAGGAGTCACGTGTTGTACGAGTCCTTTTTGACGTTATCCATAAGGATCATCATTGACAGTCTTCATCTGTACCTTATATACGGGCTCTGGCTGAAACCATGCCAGAGGGACAGAGCCAAAGCTAACAGAAACGACGTTTGCGCCTACCTTCTTTTCTTTAGGCTGCTTCGGAGTGATGATTCCGACATCGATCAAGGCCTGAATCTTATCCTTGAGAGCGTAGCACGTCTTTGTAGGATGATGGACTGTTCTGTGAAATGTGCAATATCGCGGATCTGTAGTTTTCTTAGCTCCTTCATGATCAGCAATCGGAGGCAGCTTAATTTTGTTATTTTCCAGCAAATACTTGAAGATACCAGGGACCTCGTCTTATTTGAAGGAGTATTCCTTTGGGAATTTTGGCTCAGAAGTTTTCTGTTGCCTTGGAGGTCGTTGTTGCCATTGAGGTGTTTGCTGCTTTGGCGCTTGTTGATGCGGCTCCTGTTGGGGTTGTAATTCAAATGTCTGATTTGCGTCTACCGCATTCGCCGGTCCTTTCCCTTTACCACGGGGGGTAAAGTTCTGTTTTTGGGTATTATTTGCTGGTTGTTGTAGGCGTATAAAATTGCCTATAGGTCCCTCAACACAGCTCGACACGGTGATTCGACAAATCAACGAACCATCGAGTGACGAGGCGACGAAGTTAACAAATTGCACGCGATCAACGGAATGCATTCGCGTACGAGATCAATCCAACGGTTCGGGGAGTCAATGAGTCGTCCAACCAAGAACGGACTCGGACGAATCGCGATCGAATCAAGATCAGTTTCGGACTCAAACTCAGAAGTGGAATTACTACCAAATCGGGAATCAAGTCAACAAATCGATTCCAGACCAAGTCAACCACAAACCGAATCAAGTCCGAACAACAGAGAACCGGAAACACCGGAAAACAATCGA
>BQKN01063592.1:48374-85613 GCA_022839385.1 Asparagus kiusianus
AAGCACGGGCTCAAGTACAAGAAGCCCGTAGAAAGCTTCAGAAGGAGGTGGCTAAGAGACCGCCATCTACCCGCAAAGTTTGGAGACCGAAGTCTGAAGTGGTGGTTCAGACCAAGGAACAATGATCGCAACCGTCGAAAGTGCAACTTCCGGCGAATCAATCCAAACCGCCGATGACTTCCACAATTGCTCCGGGAGATTCCGCAGGACCGTCCCAGAAAAGGAAGTCAGTTTTGGAACGCCTCGGTACAATTCCTAATGAAAGAGGCAAGGCTCCAGTTCAAGAGCGTTTGGGTTCGATGAAGAAGCCCCGGACAACTCAACATGCTGGGAGTCGCTGTCACTTTCAGCATGACAAGAAGTTCAAGGCAACTGCGCACGCCAACTTGCACATCGAAGTCCAGGAGCCCGCTGAGAACTCATGCCCACAAAGGCATGTTTCGAGGCGCGTAACGTTCGAAAGCCCAAAGAAGGCAATTTGCCCCCAGAAGGAAACGTTGTCGTCCGATGACGATGACGTTATACCTGGGAAGTCGTGCCAACACACGATAGGTTGCTCCGACTTTCAAACGGACGAGCTGTACTATCGTGCTGGGGGTATGAGCAGAGCCAGAAAGAGAAGTCCTCGTAGGCTCGAAACTCAATGCCCCTGTGCCAAGCTCATTCGGGCGGTACTGTCTGAGTGCAACTGCATCAAAGCAGTCCCCGAGAGAGTCTCGGTGTTCGAAAGGCTCAGCACTGAAACGCCAAAGCCAAGGCCTAGGCGTTTCCGACGAAGGAGAGCGGTGGTTGAAGATGGAGAATTTCCAAGGGTCACCGCTAACATGACCAACAAGGGGACATTGGCACGGGATGATCTCGAGTCGATTCTGAAAGCATCCCGGCGTCTAACCCGTTTGCAGTCTGGAGCCATCGCACGAGGAACGTATGGGAGGGTTCGGATAAGCTCATCTTCAGAAGATGAGGAATCGGATGCTTACTCTGCGGTTGCGTCTGACAACACCGTATCCAGCGAAGGAGAACCCCGCGAGTCATTCATGATAAGCGCGGAACAAGTGGCCAAGATGCTCGAAGATGCTATGGCCAAACAACAGGAGATCTTTAGGCTCGAAATGCAGATGGCCATGCAGACCATGAAAGAGATGCATGACCAACAAATCCAGGCACTGACGAACCTGCAAGGAGAACCAAGCCACCGTAATCAGGTTGTTCAGGAAGTTGAGCATACGGATGCGGATGAAGCTCGCAACGCCAATAACCCTCCCGTTAATGCAGGGGGTGGCAATGAGGATGCTAGTCACAACACCACGCTTCCACCTCAGAATCGTGCTGACGAAAACTCGGGTGGAAGTCTGAAAATCAAAAATCTCGAGAGCAAGATCAATACATTGATTTCTGCTCAAGAGGTGAAGAAAACGGGCATTCCTTGTCCATACCCAAGAGAGTGGGAATCAATCCCCTATCCGGCGAAGTTCAGTCTAATCAACTTCATGCCGTTCGATGGGAAGGGTTCCCCCACTCAGCATTTGATTTATTTCAAATCGCACCTGGGTGTTATCTCCGGCAATGAGCCTCTGATGGTGCGGTCATTCGTTGGCACTCTTCGCGGAGCCGCCTTCGATTGGTATCGCCGCCTCAAGCCAGGAAGCGTAAATAGCTGGGACGACATGGAGACCAAATTCCTCGCTAACTTCTTCGACGACGACACCGGATATCCATCGGAACGTTGCTCGACGAGAAACAAAAGGACGGGGAACCGGTCGAATCCTTCGTCAAGAGGTTCCGGAACAAAACGTTGAATTGCCGGGACCCGATCACCGAGGAGTTCTTCCTCCAGACTTGCCACAACAACCTCGCATTGGACGTGTTGGAAGCAATGGGAACAGCACCGTCCAACACTTGGAAAGACATGAAGGTCCGAGGGGAACAAGCCGAACGCTTCCTCCGAAGGAAGAAGGCCGAGAGGAGTCAATCGACAACGAATCCTCCGAACTCGAACTTCGCCTCCCGTGGTAAGGGCAAGACACCCACAACGACTGTCGATGCTAATCAAACATCGCAACAGCAGTCCCGGAGGCAGCAAAAGACTTCGGATCAGAGGCTCCAAAAAGAGTACTCCTTCAAGGACGAAGATGTTCCAGTCATCTTCGAATCCCTCCTTGAAAACAACAAGATCAAGCTCCCACCGATCACGAATCAGGAGGAAGCTGACAATACTGCTGATCCAAAGTACTGCGCGTACCATAGGAGGATCCTTCATCCAACCAAGGCGTGCTTTACTCTCAAGAATAGCATCCAGACCTTGGTGGAAGCCGGCATTATATCGCTCAATTAAGTCAAATGTAAAACTCCGATCGGTATAAGAGTATAAACTGCTTCCTGAAACTCCGATCGGTATAAGAGTATAAACTGCTTCCTGAAACTCCGATCGGTATAAGAGTATAAACTGCTTCCTGAAACTCCAACCGGTATAAGAGTATAAACTGTTTCCTGAGACTCCGAAGAGTATATGAGTATAAACTGCTTCTCAATCCTCCGACCGGTATAAGAGGTTAAACTGCTCCCTGATACTCCAATAGGCATATGAGTCTAAACTATTTCCTTTCTTCCACGGGATGTTCCTGGAGAGTGCCATGCGTGGTATTCTTAAGGATAACCCGATTGTACAGCTGATGCAATGATACACCCAGTTTTGCAAAAAAAGCTGGGGGTGGATAATTCATGTAACGGGAAGTTCCCGGAAGAATGTTAAATGTAATATTCTTAGGGATAACCCGGTCATGATGAATAAAGTGATAAACACTAAGACTCCTAATTTCCGAACACTTGATTAAACAGGAAAGAATTTTGGTCTATCAATCGTTGACCAATTGTCAAAACCCTTTGTGTTAAGTCTTTATCACTTAACATCAGGGACCCCCTTTGAGTGATTTGTACGAATTAACATTCCTACAGTGATTTGTACTCTCATTCTCACTTTTTGTTTGGTCAAACCTTCCTACAGTTAGGACCAAAACCAAAATCTCCTCTCGATTCCTTCAATGAACGAGAGGTCCACTTTCAAATTGAGCGATCAAACCTTCCTACAGTTAGGATCGTCTCAAACCTCCCATTTGGTCAAACCTTCCTACAGTTAGGACCACAACCAAAATCCCCTCTCGATTCCTTCAATGAACGAGAGGTCCACTTTCAAATCGAGTGATCAAACCTTCCTACAGTTAGGGTCATCTCAAACTCTCGCTTGGTCAAACCTTCCTACAGTTAGGACCAAAACCACAATGCACTCTCGATAAACGAGAAATTCATCTTTAGTTCGATAATCAAACCTTCCGACAGTTAGGGTTATCCGAATCTTTTCGATTCTCGGAGTGGAGATCCCACTCTTAGTTTCACCTTTCCGGATTCTGGGGGTGGAGATCCCACCTCAAGTCTCCTTTCCTTGTTCGGGGAATAGAATATAAAATTCTTCCTTCCCACACCAACCTTTTCCAAGAGTTTATCAATCTTGGATTCATCCTAGGAAGTTTATCCCGAATCTTAAGCAGGGATAAGTCTGCGCCTAACACGCGCTGCCGGTTTAGTCTTTCTCCGTAGAAAAAGACACCAGAGTTCGAGTCTGGGGTATTTTATCCTGAAACCTAAGAAGGGATAAGTCTGCGCCTAACACGCGCCGCCGGTTAGTTCTTAACCGTTAAAAAGAACATTGGCCCACATATTCAACATTGTGGCAGGTTGTTATTAATAACACCAAAATCCATGCCTCACACGCATGGGGAATTTCATCCTGAATCCTAAGAAAGGATAAGTCGACGCCTAACACGCGTCGCCGGTTTAGTCTTTTTCCGATTGAAAAAGATACCAGAGTTCGATTCTGGGGAATTTTATCCCGAAGCCTAAGTAGGGATAAGTCAGCGCCTCACACGTGTCGTCGGGTAGCCTATTCCCGTAACAATGGCGAAGTCTATGTATTCGATATCATAGCACAAAGTCTCAGAGAATTCAATCTCTGAGCACAACGTTACATGCGAACGGATTTAAATAATTCGCATGCTAGTCCGACTCAAACGGTAGTCGGTAAAGGCTAATCAAATCCGTTTAAGGCTGGGGGTTAGCCAAAAATCCTAAAGTCAACGCCTAACACGCGTCGCCGGGTAGCCTATTCCCGTAACAAGTGGTAAAGTCTATGTATTCAACATCATAGCATAAAGTCTAAAGGAGTTCATTCCTTTAGCGCAACGTCACATGTGGAACGGATTAAGACAATCCGCATGTGAGCCCGACTCAAACGGTAGTCGGTAAGAGCACGTCAAATCCGTTGAAGGCTGAGGATTTGCCAAAAATCCTAAGTCAACGTCTCATACACGTTGCTGTTTAGTCTTTTCACAGGAGAAAGACGAAGTCTACGTATTCAATATCGTAGCACTAAAAGGGTTAACTCTTTTAGCTTAACATCACATGTGGAACGGACTTAAACAATCCGCATGCTAGCCCGACTCAAACGGTAGTTGGTAAAGGCTTATCAAATCCGTTGATGGCTGAGAATTTGCCAAAAATTCTATAAGTACGAGTCATTGACGCATCAATTCTATGGATTGGTCTCGTGACTCAAGTATCCGCCACGCTCCAATTCCTTAAGAGCTTAAACTGTGTATACTCCAGCAGACGTACGAGTATAAACTGTGTCAGACGTCGAACAATACGCCGCAATGAAGCCTGGACGCCAGACAACGCGTCGCAATGAAGCTCAAACGCCGGACGACGCCGTCAATCGATGATCAGTTCTATGTTGAAGCCACCAACTCGAGCTAAAAAATCAAGAAATCAAGAGTCGACTTCAAGTTCAAAATTCCAACAACGGTCAGACAATAAATGCAGCACCGGAATCCTTACAGACGTTCGACAAAGCACCGAATAGCCTGAAGAAATTGAAGGAATCCAGAACAGAAGCCATTCCAAAGTCCCGCTACGCCGACTGAAGGTTGGGATAATCACATCCAAAGTATTCCAGACTCTTCTATAAAAGAACGAGACTGAAATACTTTGAAGGGGGTATCTGTAGGCGTATAAAATTGCCTATAGGTCCCTCAACACAGCTCGACACGGTGATTCGACAAATCAACGAACCATCGAGTGACGAGGCGACGAAGTTAACAAATTGCACGCGATCAACGGAATGCATTCGCGTACGAGATCAATCCAACGGTTCGGGGAGTCAATGAGTCGTCCAACCAAGAACGGACTCGGACGAATCGCGATCGAATCAAGATCAGTTTCGGACTCAAACTCAGAAGTGGAATTACTGCCAAATCGGGAATCAAGTCAACAAATCGATTCCAGACCAAGTCAACCACAAACCGAATCAAGTTCGAACAACAGAGAACCGGAAACACCGGAAAACAATCGAAACGGACAACACCCGGAGTGGCTCGGCCTAAACCGAGCCAACTCAAGGTGGCTCGGCCCAAGCCGAGCCACCCCTTGGGGTGGCCGAGCCACCTCATGGTGGCTCGGCATGAGCCGAGCCACCTTGAGGTGGCCGGCGGTTCGGGTGGTTTCTGACTTGTGCGCGCGGGCATGGGTTTGAGTGCCTATAAATAGGCCAATGGGTTCTTCATTTTTAAGGGTTGGAAAAAGAGGAGTCGAAGCTCTGCCGGATTCAGATCTAAAACTTAAAAAGATTGGAGCTTTGGAACTTCAAGGGCTTGTCCATTCAGATCCGGTGCTCGGCGATCATCAACGTCAAATAAGGCAGGTGTTCGAGAGGAACCGGATCTCAGATCTCAGATCTACGTAGGTACACTCCGGATCTAAGCTTGGTTCTTAGATCCCGAGATTAGAGCGGTCGTTTCCTTGGTGAAACGATCCCTCCCGGCTATTATCTCCCTTGGTGGAATAATACCTGTTATACTGCGTAGATCCGACCGGATCTAGATCTCGCGGTGGTCCACGGCAAACAACCCCGGCGCAGGCAAACAACCCACGCAAGCGAGTGACCGCAAAACAGGAGCTCGCGATTTGTTCGACAAACAAGGAAACAAATTTGTAATTTTCATTTCTTTTTATTTGATTTTCGTTGTAACCGGATCTTATAAAAAGACCGGATCTTTGTAATCGATAAACTGTTACAAGAGTGTACAATGGAATCAATGATGAAAGCAACAAATTTTCCCGCGAACAGTTGTCCCCTTTCAGCTTTCTTCCTTTTGAGGAAGCGTTCAGCCTGCTCTCCTCGCACCTTTAACTCTTTCCATGTCTTGGATGGTGCAGTGCCCATAGCTTCTAATACATCTAAGGAAAGGTTATTGTGGCATGTTTGGAGGATGAATTCCTCCGTGACCGGGTCCCGGCAGTTCATTGCCTTGTTCCGGAAGCGCTTAACAAAGTTCTTAACGAGCTCTCCATCTTTCTGCTTCTCTTCAAAGAGTGTTCCGATCGACACTTCGGTGTCGTCGTCGAAGAAATTAGCAAGAAACATGCTTTCCATATCATCTCATGTATTGATACTTCCCGGTTTAAGCCGGCGGTACCAATCAAAAGCAGCTGCACGAAGGGTTCCCACGAACGATCGTACCATCAGAGGTTCATTGCCTGAAATGATCCCTAAGTGGGACTTGAAATAAATCAAGTGTTGGGTAGGGGAGCCCCTCCCGTCGAACGGCGTGAAGTTAATCAAATTGAACTTTGGTGGGTATGGAATGGAGTCCCATTCTCTCGAGTAGGGATACGGAATGCCAGTCTTTTTTACCTCTTGAGCAGACATCAAAGCATTGATTTTGCTTTCCAAGTCTTTCATCTTAATGTCTTCGCCTACCTCTCTCTTCTGGCGACTTTGGGTATTAATATTGGTACCACCCCCAGCGTTAAGGATACCTTCGGTATTTTTATTCTCAGGTGGAACCTCGATATTGATATTTTCCTCTACTTCTGAGTCGCTATCTATCTGATTGGTAGTCGGGCGACGACTAGATTCACCGTGTTGATTCGTCAACTGCTGGAGTTGTTGTGCATGTAAGTTTTTAACCCGTTGTACAGCCATCTCCATTTTGATTTTAAAGTCCTCTTTCTGCTTTGCCAAGGCTTCTTGAAGAAGTTGAGCCATCTGTTCAGTAGTGATCATGAATGACTCTCGAGTCTGTCCTGTACTAGACACAGTGGTGTCTAAAGCGATTGCAGAGTTAGCGTCTGACATTTAGTCATCTGAGGACTGATCCCTCTAAATTCTCCTATAATCCCTGGGTCTAATAGCCCCGGTTTGCAACCGAGTCAATCGTTGGGATATTTGCGGAAAAGGTTCGGGGTTGAAGCGTCGCGTGGACTTTCCTTTGTCCATCATGTTAATCGTAACTTCTGAGAATTCACGTTCTTGAATAGCTGATTTTCTTTTACGGAAACATCTTGACTTGTGTCCTAGCGTTTCTGTAGAAAGCCTCTCAAACACCGAAATCCTATGCGAGGCGGTTTTGGAGCAGTTACACTCTGATAATACCGCTTTAATGAGTTTGGTACATGAGCAAAGAGAGTCCATTTCCCGTGTATCTCTCTTACGAGATTTTTTCATACCCCCAGCCTGATAGTACAACTCATCGATATGATTATCGGAGCAACCTATCTGTGCTGGCATGATTCTCCCATTCTGATGTCATCGTCTTCTGACAAACATAGCTCTCTTTGAGGGTATGATGCCCTGTCATTATTTTCAAGAGCCGCTCGTTTGAAACCACGCCTTCGTGCGCGTGAGGACCCAACAGGCTCTTGGACTTCTACCCGCAATCCGAGTCGGGTGGTTACTGGTGCTTTCTTCGTAAGAGATATCTTTGACTTACTGAGGAGTCGCGTACGACCCCCAGTCTGACGAACCATATGGGGTTCATCTTTATGCAAAGGACCAAGACGATCTGTAATGCTTACTTTGAATCGGGACAGGTCCACGCTGCCGCAGGGTTCCACTGAAGGTGAGGAAGTCATCGGAACAGGAACAGGAGCTGTCGGAGACCCGAAAACGATCGCGGGAGATGAATTTTCTGCAAACAGGTCACAGCTGGCTCGGAAGTGACGCGGGCCAGCAACTGGTGGCTCGGCCTTGGCCGAGCCAGTGTTTGGTGGCTCGGCATTGGCCGAGCCAGCACTTGGTGGCTCGGCCTTGGCCGGGCCAGGGTTCGGTGACTCGGCCTTAGCCGAGCCAGTAGTTAGTGACTCGGCGCTGGCCGAGCCAGCAGCCAAGGACTTGGTTCTTTCGAGCCTTGTTTTGGATTTTGGCCTCCAGATTTGACGTGGTTTCGTCAGTTTGTCGTCTAGACCATCTGTTTGTAGCTTCCTGGCTTCTTGCATCAGAATTCTTACGTGCGCAAGTAAAGCGTGGCGCTTCTTGATCCGTTCTTCAAGAATTGAACGTGTCCTCTTAACGGGGACCCATTCGTTTGCCGTTGATTTGGACCAGTCACCCGCTTGCTGCCGTGGCGGTTGGTGTCTTCTAGACTTCAGATCCGCTTCATAGCGGATTCCATCAACTAGCTCGGAAGCTTTGGCCAATTGGCGTGCAAGGAGTTGACGCCGTCTTTGACGCGCTCTCTTGGATAAAGTTTGCTCGTTCTTAGTAGTAGCTGCAGCTTTGCAAGGGGTGCCTTGAGCCGTTGCGGGATGAGGTTCTTGGTTTTGAACCTTCAAATCCAAATGTCCTCGACCTTTCCTTGTGGAGTTTCTCCTATTCCTGCGAGGGGAAGATGAGCGGGAAGAGGAGGATAAGTATTCCTCATATTTTGCCTGGTCGAACTCGTACTCGACCTCCTCGTTGATCGGGATGATGATCTTTGGTTGCGACACTATAGCTTCGGCAGAAAAGCTGTCAGCTCCCACTGTGGTCGCCAGTTTGTTTGTATCAAAAGTTGTCTTTTCCATTGCTTTCGAACCTGTTACACCGTTTATCGATTACAAGTTCAAACTGAAAGAAAAATTGATCTTTTTATAAGATCTTCTTACAATGAAAAATAAAGATTACAACTTTATCAAACAAAACGCAGCAGTAGTTTATCTCCCGCTGCTTTGCGTGGGATCTTTGCCTGTGTCGGGGACGCGTTAGTTCGTGGACCGCCGCAGATCAAACCCGATAGATAATTAATTACGCTCTTGTTTCACGAAGGAAACAATTACGGAAGCGACAATCACGACCAAGCGAGATTGTGGCTCTTCTCGAGATTAAAACCAAGTTTAATCCGGAGGAAAGAAGGAGAAAGAATCACAAACCTTTCGAAGGGGTTTCTTTATGAAAGTGTTTGCCAAGATCTGGTGATTCTCCTCTAAAATTCGTGGTTAGCTTGATAATTTGACAACACCTCGCCTTCTCAATTTCAGATCCTCTTGAAAGAAGACCCTGGGCTTCTATTTATAAGCCTTTGGAGAGGTCCTTTTGAATAAGAATTGGTGTTTAAACGTTATCTGTAGTTAATAACCACTAAAACACGTCTAGGGATAACCTTAAAACAACTGGGGAGGTCCTGGGACGAAAGAATCCTTAAAAATCATCGAAATCCGTGTTTGGGGAGGTTTTGTACTCAGTAAGAACCCTGGTGGCTCGAGACTGTGCGAGTCACCATTTGGGTGCTCGCATGGGTGCAAGCCACCATTTGGTGGCTCGCATAGGTGCGAGCCACCAATTGGTGACTCGCACCTACACGGGCCTCCGAGTGGTGTTTCGTTCACTTTTTTGATATTTTGGCGATTCGTGATTCTTTCAGTTCCCTTGTTTTGCGTACACTTCATCGCTTCGCTGACTTGTGCATTCTATTGATCCATTTCATACACTTACTGATGTTGGATAAATTCCCTTGACTCGGATAATAACGTTTATCGTCTTCTCCTTGTCTTGAACTGTGTTTGAGGACCTATGGGCAATTTTTAGCGCCTACAGTTATCACTGATGATCGCTCAGGGTACTCCAAACCGTGCAAAAATGTTCTCTTTCAAAAACTTGACAACGACCTTGTTGTCATTAGTTTGCAAGCTACCGCCTCAACCCATTTTGACATGTATTCAACGACTACTAGAATGTAAACATTTCCAAAGGAATTTGAAAATGGTCCTATGAAATCGATACCCCACAGATCAAAAAGTTCAACAGATAAGATAGGTTGTAAGGGCATCATATTTCTTCTAGTGACTTTTCCTAAAAACTGACAACGGTTATAAGTTTTGCAAAACTCATATGAATCCTTAAAAAGAGTGGGCCAGTATAGCCCAGATTAGAGAATTTTTCAACTATTTTTATTGGGCCAAAGTGGCCCCCACATGCTTGCTCATGACAAAAGGAAAGAACACTCCTAGTTTCTTCAGTGGGAACACACCTCCTAAAGATCTGATCAGGACAGTATTTGAACAGATATGGATCATCCTAGTAAAAGTATTTTACTTGGGAGAGAAAACGAGATCTATCCTGTTTGGACCAATGAGAAGGGATCTGGTTCATGACTATGTAGTTCACAATGTCGGCGAACCATGGAACAGATTGGATTTCTAGGAGTTGTTCATCTGAAAAATGTTCATTGATCAGGACGGTTGATGTTGGTGCATTTGGGAGTCGAGAGAGGTGATCTGCTACGGGGTTCTCTGTTCCCCTTCTGTCAAGAATTTGAATGTCAAACTCTTGAAGAAGGATAATCCATCTAATGAGCCGTGCTTTAGCATCTTTTTTTGTCAAAAGATACTTTAGTGCGGCATGATCTGTGAAAACTTTGGTTAAGGAACCGATGAGGTAGGACCTGAATTTTTCTAAGGTAAAGACTACAGCTAAAAACTCTTTTTCTGTGATAGAGTAATTTTGTTGGGCATCATTCAGAGTCCTACTAGCGTAGTAGATCACATGCGGTTTTCCATCAAACCGTTGTCCTAAAACAACACCAATCGCAGAATCAGATGCATCACACATCAGTTCGAAGGGTAAGGTCCAATCTGGTGCATGAATGATAGGAGCTGTGGTTAGCTCCTTTTTCAGATATTCAAAAGCTTTGAGGCAATCGGAAGAGAAGACAAATGATGTATCATTGGCTAAGAGATTGGTCAAGGGTCTAGCAATTTTGCTGAAATCCTTGATGAAACGTCGGTAAAAACCAACATGACCAAGAAATGATCTGACATCTTTGACTGTTTTAGGAGGAGGGAGATTGGAAATGAGATCTACCTTAGCTTTGTCCACTTCGATTCCCCTATTGGAAACTACATGTCCTAAGACAATGCCTTGTTTGACCATGAAATGACATTTCTCCCAATTGAGAGTCAGATTTTTCTCCCTACATCGTTCTAGGACCAGTTTAAGATGATGCAAACATTGGGAAAATGTGTCACCAAAAATAAAAAAGTCGTCCATAAAAATTTTGAGAAATCGCTCTACTATGTCGGAAAAAATACTGATCATGCAACGTTGGAATGTGGTCGGTGCGTTGTACTGGCCAAAAGGCATGCGTCGATATGCGAATGTTCCATACGGGCAAGTGAATGTGGTTTTCTCCTGATCTTCGGGAGCGATAGGGATTTGATTGTAACCTGAATATCCATCCAGGAAATAATAGAACTCATGTCCTGCTAAGCGCTCTAACATTTGGTCAATGAAAGGAAGAGGAAAATGATCTTTCCGAGTGGCTAAGTTGAGTTTTCTGTAGTCAATACAAACTCGCCATCCAGTTTGGATTCGAGTGGCAATCAGCCCATTAGCCTCATTTTAGATCACGGTGATCCCAGATTTCTTTGGAACAACTTGGACCGGACTCACCCATGAACTATCAGAAATGGGATAAATGATCCCATGATCGAGATATTTTAGAATGTCTTTCCTAACAGCTTCTTTCATCACTGGGTTTAACCGACGTTGAGGATCTCTAGTAGGTTTGGCGTCATCTATCAAATGGATTCGGTGTTGAATAATGGTTGGACTAATCCCTTTGATATCAGCCATGGTCCATCCAATGGCTTCCCTATTCTCTCTTAAAACATCTAAGAGAGCTTCCTTTTGACTGGTAGTTAAGTCAGAAGAAATAATGACTGATAAAGACTCGTTCTCCCCTAAGTAGGCATACTCTAGATTTTCAGGTAGAGGTTTGAGCTCTAACTTAGGGGGGTCCTCCACAGACGGGCGAAGCTAGACTCGGGGTTCTATCTCTAAAGGTTCTCGTTGCCAGCCAGTAGTAGAAATATGATTGACCAGCAGATCTAACTCTAGTTCGTCATCAGAAAACTCCTCAATCATTAAGTCAGATGCACTTGAATCTGACTCACACTCTTCCTCTTGTTGCTCACTTGATATTCCCTGAATAAAATTCACTTTCATTGGTTGATCAGATGGATCACTAGGTTGCCTTCCTAAGTTGAAAATATTGAGGTCAACAGTCATGTTCCCAAAAGATAGTTTCATTTGACCGGTTCTACAATTGATCAAAGCATTTGAGGTGGCTAAGAACGGTCTTCCTAGAATGACGGGGATTTGACTTTTGAGATTAAAAACGGGCTGCGTTTCCAAGATAATAAAATCAACAGGGAAAATGAACTCTCCAACTTTAATCAGAACATCCTCTACCTCTCCTTTGGGAATTTTTACATATCTATCAGCTAATTGTAGAGTGCATCTTGTCGGTTTAAGTTCTCCTACACCTAGCTGTTGATAGACTGAATAAGGAAGGAGGTTGACGCTGGCTCCTAAGTCTAAAAGTGTCTTATCAATGTGAGTATTACCTATGACGCATGGAATTATGGGATAACCAGGGTCTTTGTATTTTAACGGCATGGGTTTTGAAAAAATTTCACTGAGGTAAGCAGCTAAGAAGACTTTCTTGGGGACGTTGGTGGTTCTTTTCTTAGTGCATAAGTCCTTTAAGAACTTTGCATAAGAAGGGATTTGTTCGATTGCATCTAGGAGAGGGATGTTGATCTTGACCTGTTTAAACGTTTCTAGGATTTTCTCAACCTGTGGGGAGTTTTTCCTAGGTTTGAGTCTATCTGGAAAGGGGCAACGGGCCTATACCTATCTAGATCAGGCTCAATCTTATGTTCAGCGTTTTGGTCATCGGAAGGAATTGCTTCATCGGAAGGAGTGTGTTGGATGGGAGAAAGGGTTTGATCCGGTGGCATTCTAACTTGGTTGTCTATTTGTTTGCCTGATCGCCGTGTGTGAACTGCATTCACATGAGCTGGATGGTTTGAACTGGATCCATTGTCTTTAGGGTTTGTAACAGGTTGACTTGAGAATTTTTCTTTCTCTCTCTCACTCACGGCAGTGGCTAGTTGCCCAAGTTGGGTTTCTAACCGGGTTATGGCTTGAGTGTTCGAGTTGAGCACTTGGCCGGTGGTTTGCATGAAGGAATTTAGAGTGGTGGATGACTGAGTCAACATGTTAGTAGTTTGTGTAGAAGCTTTGATCATAGCTTCTAAACCCTTTTCTAAGACACTCAGACGTTTGTCATGATCAGAATTTGAAGGATTTGTAGGCTGGTGAGGATGACGATGTTGGGTTGAAAAAACTGGGTTAGCTTGTTGGAAATTGTTTGGTGAGTTGAACGGGACAGTATTTCCCCTAAGGAATTGTTGGTTCGACGCGGGAATGAAGTTTTGATTTCCAGGAGAATTTCCTTGATTCCATGCAAAGTTGGGATGATTTCTCCAACCTGGATTGTAGGTTGGGGAAAATGGATCATTTTTAGGGCACTAGAATGCAGCGTTCATCTGTTCTAATGCATGGTTGATTCCTAGGAGAGGGCATTCCTCTGAAACGTGGGTAGGAGACTGACAGTTATGACAACTCGGGGCAGACACATGATTGATTTGAGCTGGAGCTCGTTCCTTAACTTCTAAGGCTTCTAACCTCCGCATAATTGTCGCCATCTTTGCTTCAGACGCAATGTTTGACTCCAGGGAAAGACCACTAGACTTAGATTGGGAAACTGATGAAACCATATCATCACAGTGTTCTCACTACATTGTTTTCTCGGATAGACTCTCTAGGAATTCCCAAACTTTATCTGTGTTTTTCCTCATAAAATCTCCCTGACACATTGATTCTAAAGATGTTTTTAAAGAATAATCCAATCTTTCATATATGACTTGGCACAATCGCCATTTTTCTAGACCATGATGAGGACATTGGATTAAAAGAACTTTGAATCGGTCGAAATATTTCCAGAATGGCTCTCCCGGGATAATTTTAAAGTTTTGAATGCTGTTCCTTAGCTTTACCATTTTGTGAATAGGGAAAATTTTTTTAAGAAAAACGGTGACAAATTCATCCCAAGTTGAGATGCAATTTGTCGGTAAGTTGTACAGCCATTTTTTAGCCTTATCTTTAAGAGCAAATGGAATAAATCTAAGCTTAATCGCATCTTCGATTAATTCTCTCATTTTAATCATAATACAGACTTCCTCAAATTCCGAAATAAAAATATATGCATCTTCTGTTTCATTTCCAAGGAATTTGGGAAGCATGTTTATGTAATGCGGTCTAAGCTCGAAATTTGCTCCATTTGCTTCGGGGAGCCTTATGCAAGATGAAATTGTATTTCTGGTGGAGTAACACATATTAGAGAACGGATTGATTTTTCATTTCTTGGATTGGTTCAGCACGGATTAAACGATGAGAATTATCCCTAGCCCAAGTTTGCATACACCAAAACAACTTTTTTTTAAGGAAAGAAAGAAAATTAGTTTTTTTTCGAGAAGAAAAAGATAGAGAAAACCTAACTAAAATAAATCAAAGCAATCACTTTTTAATCATCCTAATTCTAGGGTTTAGCCTAACTTAACTAGACCAGCTCCTAACCAAAAACTCCTACAGTGAAAAGATTAAAGTTTTACCCAGGTAGTTAGCCAGGTAAGGATAGTACTAGAGGGTGATCAGAGATCAATTAAGTACCTCGTTCCTTACGGAACGCTTTATGCAACCCCTAAACATTACCTTAAACACCAACTAATCTGAGAAAACTTAAACCGGTTCACTTAAGGATTTCTTGTTCCTTATTGAGCTCGAGTCCTTAGGGGCCAACGTCTAATGAGTTTTAGAAGGTTTGGGTTTGTGAAGTGAGGAATTAGTGATTTGTGGGCTAAGGAAAGGGTGATGAAATCCATTACCTTATCTTGATTAGGGGTTTTGCCCTTAGGAATGTTTTAAGTATGTGCCAAATCAAGTGCTACAATCACTTTGGTGAATTCCTTCAAACTATATGAAATACAACCCTAGAAATTAAAAGCGACTAAAAATGATGGAAAAAAAATCTTTTTTTTAATTATGGTCAACAACAATCAAATGTGAGAAGAGAGCTCTTGTTTGAATTTATTATCTTGTTAGTTAATGTTCAAGTGAAAGATGGATTTTATTATGGTCAACAAAAATAAAATCTTTTTGTTTTTTTAAATCCTAATTGTCTCTAATTGTGAAGCTAACTAAAAAGGATGGAATTAAAAACGCTAGAAAGAAGACTTACCTGAAAGCAATTCTCCAAGTTCTTGATCTTCAATCCAAGATTTTCAAGCTCCAAGCGGCTCCTTCACAAGAAAACACACAAGTTAAAGAACCAAAATAATAAAATCCTATTTTAGCACCCTCCCCGGCAACGGCGCCAAAAACTTGATGCGGTATAATTATGTACCAAAATTGCAAGTGCACAATTGATCAAGTTATAGTATAAAAAGTTATCGATCCCACAAGGAAGGTGATTTTAAGAGATTATTAGAATTGGTTCTTATGTTTTGTGTGTGACAAAAAATAGGATTAAAGAATAAGTGTGATTGTGCTGAGTGATTGTTGTGAATATATGCAGGAGACAATAAATTAAATTTTAGAGAAAAGAAATAAGAATCAAAGAATAAATGAAATCATAAGGGAAGAAAGAAGAATGAATAAAATCAAGAAGTAAAATCAAGAATGAAAAAAAAAATCAAGAAAGTCAAGATGGAGGATTCAATTACAATATGAGAAATCTAGAATTTAATCCACTAGCTAATCTCAATTACAAAATACAAACTATTCTTTTTTATAATATTTCAACTTAGATTTATTAAGCATAGACTATCAAACCATTTAAGGAAAGTATAACCTATCAAATTATCATCTAAGTTAAAATTACTATTCATGATAAAAATAACAACAAGATAATAATCCTAGAATTCATAAGCATAACCTATCAAACCATTTAAGATAAGCATAGATTATCAAATTCATCTTCTACCAATTAGTTTTCTAGTTGATTATTCTAAACATGAACATTTTAAGTGTAAGAGAATAATCCATATAATATAAAGGAAATTAGACTAGTTTCATACAATTCTAAGATTTCTACAAGAATTAATTTTACATCTTAAGAAATAAAAACAAGAAGAAAAAGAACTAATTACAAAAATAAAAAGAAAAGATAAATCTAAAGTATGAATAAGAATTAAATCTAACTACAAAAAATTAAAATCTAAACTACAAAATAAATTGTAAAAATTAAATGCAAGAAAATAAATCTACTCTATAAATTAAAGTGTAAAAAGAAATAAAAAGATAAGAAAATAAATCTACACTACAAGCATGAATGTAAATCTAACTAATAAGCAATAATAAAGAAATTACTAAAAAGAAATAAAAGATAAAAATAAAAGAAATACAAACCTTCAAATTGCTCTTCATCTCCATCTCCATCATTCAACAAAGAGGAGAAAAGAAAATTTTAAAGTAGGAAAAAATTATTATTATTAATTACAACAAAAGTTATAATTTTCGGAAGGCCTTCTCAATTAAGAGTAGCCCTCCTCTCCAAATAGAGTTACAAAATTTTTCACTTCCTCAATCCCCCACTCTCTACCCCTATTTATAGTAAACAACAATGAATGAGAGCCCTTGGATGAAGACTTAAACCCTAAGGAATCATTTTTAGCCTTTGAGCTTTTGGGCTTGAATTCTTGGGCCTTTTGCTTGTTTTCTTCATTAATTCAATTAGCTTTTGCTGAAAGAAGAGATCTTGATCTTTATTCTTCATTAACCTTCAAATTCTTCCCATAATTACTTCTCCAGCACAGAAATTCAGATTGTGCTTCTTTGTACGAATATTTGTCTATGATATGCTCCGATTTCAGAGATATCATAAATACAAAAGTTATAGATCTCGTTCTTAGCTTTCCAGAGAATGTTTATTCAGTCAATTCCGAGTTGATACGAGGGAGATATGGCCAAAATACTAAACATTACTGAGATATCCAGATTGCATGATTTGTTTCCTTTTTCACAAAACTTCTTCATTTGTTCCTTGATGGTATATTTATTTTTCTTGGGATTTTGGGCTTGGACTTTTGGATGTTTTCTTGACATTTTAGGCTTCAATGTTTCATTAAATATTAAAAGAAATTATTTGGCTTCATGGGCTTCATTCTTTTGCTTTTGGCTTTGGTCTTTGGTGTTAAATCAAGGGGCCTTTGTTGAGATATGAGATTTTTGGGCTTTATTCTTCATTAACCTGCATTTAAATATAAAAACAATTATTAGTGACATATTTATTCATATAAAATAGATAATGATGGTATAAATTGTAATAAAATATGATCATCAGTTGACCATGGTTGACTCGGAAATTTTCCTCTCTCTCTCTCTCTCTTTTACTCACGGCACTAGCTAGTTGACCAAGTTGGGATTCTAATCTAGCTATGGCTTGAGTGTTGGAATTAAGTATTTGTCCGGTTGATTGCATGAAGAAATTCAGAGTGCTGGATGTTTGAGTCAACATATTTGTGGTTTGTCTAGAGGCCTTAATTATAGTTTCCAAACCTTTTTCCAAGACATTGAGACGTTTATCATGTTCTAAATTTGGAGGAGTGTGATTTACAGCTTGATGATGAGGAGATTGATTTGGATACGACAGATTTGGTTGTTGAAAATTAGATTGAGCATTGAAAGGAACTATGTTTCTCCTAGGAAATTGTTGGTTTGAAGAGGGAGTGAAGTTTTGAGTTCCGGAGTGAGTTTCCTGATTCCATGCAAAGTTTGGGTGATTTCTCTAACCTGGGTTGTAGGCTGGAGAAAATGGATCATTTGCATAACGTTGGAATGCGGCGTTGACCTGTCTTAGTGGCTGATTATTTCCTAAGATATGACATTCTTCTAAAACATGGGATGATGCAAGACAGTTGTGACAACCTGAGGCAGAAACTTGATTGATTTGAACTGGAGCTCTTTCTTTGATTTCTAAGGCTTCTTACCTGCGCATAATTGTAGCCATCTTAACTTCAGATGTTATGTTTGACTCTAAGGAAAGACCACTAGACTTGGATTGGGAAACTGACGAAACCCTATCATCACAATGGTGTTACTGCATGGTTTTCTCAGATAGACTCTCTAAAAACTCCCAAGCTTCAATAGTATTTTTCTTCATATAATCCCCTTGGCACATCGATTCTAAGGAAGTCTTTGAAGAATAATTCAATCCTTCATAGATAATTTGACATAATCGCCATTTTTCTAGACCGTGATGAGGATATTGGATGAGAAGATCTTTAAACCTATCAAAATACTTCCAGAATAGCTCTCCCGAGACAATTTTAAAATTTTGAATGTTATTTCTAAGCTTAACCGTTTTATGATTTGGGAAAATTTCTTGAAAAAAACGTTGATAAATTCCTCCCAAGTTATGATGGAATTTATGGGTAAGCTATATAACCATTTTTTTGCTTTGTCTTTGAGGGCAAAAGGAATAAATCTGAGTTTAACTACATCTTTAGTTAATTTTCTTATTTTAATCATCATACATACTTCCTCAAATTCTGAGATAAAAATATATGCATCTTCAGTTTTATTCCCTAGAAATTTTGGAAGCATGTTGATATAGTACGGTCGAAGCTCAAAGTTAGTTCTATTTGCCTCGAGAAGCCTAATGCAAGAGGGGATTGCATTCCTAGTGGGATAGCATAAATCTTGAAGAACGAGTGGATTAGGATACGCCATTTCTATGATTGGTTCAAAGTGAATTAATCGATGTGTATTATCCCTAATCCACGTTCACATACACCAAAACAAATTTTTTAATAATTTTTTTAAGTGAAAAAATTAGTTTTTTTAAGATTATGAGAAGGAAAAAAAGAAATAAAGGAAAATCCTAACTAAAACAAATCAACATCAATCACTTTTCAATCACTCTAACTCTAGGGTTAAGCCTAACTCAACAAGAGCAGCTTCTAATCAAAAACTCCTAAAGTGAAAAGATTAAAGTTTTACCCGAGTAGTTAGCCAGGTAAGGATAGTAATAGAGGGTGATCAGAGATCAATTAAGTACCTCATTCCTTACGGAGCGCTTTACGTAACCCCTAAACCTTGCCTTAGACACCAACTAATCCAAAAAAACTTAAACCGGTTCACTTAGGCATTTCTTGTTTCTTATCGAGCTCGAGTCCTTAGTGGCCAACGTCTAATGAGTTTTAAGAAGGCTTAGTTTTGTGTAGTGAGGAATTAATTATTTGTGGACTAAAAAAAGAGTGATGAAATCCCTCACCTTATCTTGATTATGGGGTTTTGCCCTTAAAATATTTTCAAGTGCGTGCCAAATCAAGATGCTCAAACCACTTTGGTGATTCCTACTAACTATATGCAATGCAACCCTATGAATTAAAAGCGACTAAAACGGATGGTAAAAACAAAATCTTTTTTTATTAAGGTTAACAATCAAACAACTATGAGAAGGGGGAAAATTATTTGAATTTATTATCTTTGTTAGTAAATGTCCAAGTGAAGGGTGGATTTTATTATGATCGACAAAAATAAATTTTTTAGATCCTAATTGTCTTTAATTGTGAAGCTAACTAAAAAGGGTGGAATTGAAAATACTAGAAAGAAGAGTTACCCAAAAGCAATTCTTCAAATTCTTGATCTCCAATCTAAGATTTTTAAGCTCCAAGCAGTTACTTCACAAGAAAACACACAAGTTAAAGAACCAAAATAATAAAATTCTACTTAGCACCTTCCCCGGCAACGGCGCCAAAAACTTGATGCGACATAAACATTTACCAAAAATTACAAGTGTACAATTAATCAAGTTATAGTATAAAAAGTTATCGATCCCACGAGGAAGGTGTTTGTAGGAAATTATTAGAATCGGTTCGTATGTTGTGTGCGCGGCAAATAGGAGTGATGATAGATGTGATTGTGGAGAGATGGAGAGAATAAGAATGATTGTGTGTAAAAAAATGATATTGAGAGTGATAGATAAAGAATAAATGAAATTACAAGGAAAGAGAGGAAAATAAAGGAAATAAAAATCAAGAAAATAAAAGAAAAGAAAAAATAAAGAAAGAAAAGAATGAGGGTTCAATTAAAGATATGAGGAATCTAGAATTGAACCCACCTCAATAGAAAAGGCAATTCCGTAGAGGGTTCTAGCCTCAAAAGGCAAATCAAAAAATATAAAAATAAAGGAAAATAAATATTAATCTTAAGAGGGTTCTTACCTCAAGGTGAATAGTGCAAGAAAATAAAATATAACTACAAAATAAATTGTAAAAACTAAACTACAAAATAAATTGTAAGAATTAAATGCGAGAAAATATATCTACTCTATAAGCATGAAATAAATCTACTCTATAAGCATGAAATAAATCTAAGACAAGAGGATTCTAGCCTCTTGGCTATTTAAGCAAGAAAATAAAAAGATAAAAATATTAACAAAGATGAAATTTACTACCCAAGAGGGTTCTACCCTCAAGATGAAAGAAAACATCACTCTTGATCTTCATCTTCATCCCATCTTCATCTTCATCATCAAACAAAGAGAAGAAAAGAAAAATATGAAGAGGTGAAAAAAATTCTTTTATTGATTGTAACAAAAAGTTACAAAATTGGAAGGTTTTATCTATTAAGAGTAACCCTCCTCTCCAAATGAAGTTATAAAATTTTTCACACCCTAAACCCCTCACTCTCTACCCCTATTTATAGTAAACATCAGTGAATGAGAGCCATTGGATCAAACTTGAGCCCCAAGACAAGCAAAATCAGCCATTGGCTCGCGCTAAAGTAAACTGGCATCGATGCTGGTGTTGATGCCAGCATTGATGCCCCCATCGATTCCCCCATCAATACCCATTATATCCAAATTCTGATTTCATAAATAGCTTCGTCTCATCGAGATAGGTGATTTTTATATATTATATGTTAAATTTCGCCTTCCGGATTGGGAGATATCGTCGTTTCTTTGTGGCCAACCATTTTGAATATGATTTCTTTTCATATTAGATTTTTGATTTTCTCCGGCTTCTACAGGCTACTCGGCTTGATTCTGAGCTTCAATAAAAGGTTATAAAATGAGGAAGTTGGAGTCTTTTGGGCTTTTATTCATTATTTCGTCATTAACCTGCAATTAAAGATAAAAATAATTATTAGTGGTATATTTATTCATGTAAAATAGATAATGAGGATATAAAATTATAATAAAAATATGATTATCAAAGTCTCTTTATGGTTTGAAGCAATCGCTATGACAGTGGTACGAGAGATTCGACAGCTTCATGATTGGCCATGGGTACACGAGGAGCCCATATGACCCATGTGTTTACATGCACAAGCTACAGGATGGTGAGCACATATATTTGCTTTTATATATTGACGATATGCTTATTGCTTTCAGGAATTCTTTGGCTATTCGAAAGTTGAAAGAGGACCTGTCATCCAAGTTCGAGATGAAGGATCTTGGAGAAGCAAAGAAAATATTAGGTATGGAGATCGAGAGAGACAGTATGAAGGGGAGATTGAAGCTTACACAGAGGAGTTACTTGCAGAAGATGTTGAAGAAATTCAGCTTTGATGGCAATGCAAAAGCAGTTAGCACTCTATTGGCTCCCCACTTCAAGCTTTCAGCTAATATGTCACATGTTTCAGTTGAGAACATAGATTATATGTCGAATGTTCCATATGCCAGTGCAGTGGGTAGCTTGATGTATGTGATGGTGTGTACGAGACCAGATTTGTCACAGGCCGTGAGCATGGTATCGATGTAGATGCACGACCCCAGGAAGGGATATTGGGAGGCCGTAAAGTGAATTCTACGGCATGTTAAAGGCACCGTGGATGTTGGATTGATTTTCCAGAAGAGTGAGAAGAATGGGCAGGATTGTATTGGTTATGTGGATTCAGACTATGCAGGGGATCTTGACAAGCGCCGATCTACTTCAGGATGTGTTTACATTGGCAGGAGCACCGGTTTGTTGGAGATGTACACTTCAGTCTACAGTTGCTCTCTTTACTACAGAGGCGAGGTATATGGCGATGACTAAAGCTGTTAATGAGGCTTTGTGGTTGCATGGACCGTTGGAGGACTTGGGGATTGCACAGGAGACCCTTCGGGTATATTGTGATAGCATATCGGCTATCTATTTAGCGAAGAACCAGGTTTATCATGCACGCACGAAACACATTGATGTCAGATTCCACTTTGTTCGTGACGTATTGGATGATGGAGATGTCATATTGGAGAAGATCTACACGAAGGACAACCATGCAGATATGTTGACCAAAGTTGTTTCAAGTATGAAATTTGGTCATTGTATGAAGGTATTGAACATTCTTCAGTGTTGAGGGCCTTTGGAGGCCATTTGGGTGAACTATGTTCAGCTTGATTCCTTGGACAAGAGGATACGTAGGCAGTCTTATTTGATGTAACCGGTTGGATTTGTTAATTTCGATAGGGGGGAAAGTGTTTAAGCTCTCGTTTGGGTTCCCGACTTGTTGTGGATTGAGTCCGTTAAAGTGGTTTGTTTTTACTTTATCCTGGACGCAACAAATGAGACATTTGGATGTTTTGGTGTCGGCTCAGTTTTAGTAGAAACGTTCGCCGTGGTGGAGAATTAAAGAAATGGCGAGCACAACGATAAAGACCGTAGGAAATGAGACGAAAGAACAAGTTTGGGTGCTGTGCGGTCGACCGTGTATGGCGCGGCGGTCGACCGCTAACGTGTACGAGGCTGAGTTCTGTTCTGTATCAGGTCATGGTCGACCTCCCGTAGCACGGCGGTCGACCGCAAAAGTCCAGAGACTCTGGAAAGTTTCTGTCGTTTTCGCGATCGATCGCGCGTGGTTCTACTGTCGACCACGAGTCGAGTTTGCAGTTGAGTTTGGTTTTCTCACCCATTTCGTTCTGAGTTGATATATAATCTTAATCCTAATTAATTAGGGTTAAGCAAAGACGTTTTGAACAATCTTTGAGAGGGGATTGATGCATCCAATTGTAGGAGAGTTATGAGGGATCTAGTGGTTTTGTTTTAGGGTTTATTTGGTGAGATTTGTAACTCTATTTGTATTCTCTTGATTTCTAATAGTAAGAACCCCCCCCTCCTTGTCCCGTGGACGTAGGCAACTTGCCGAACCACGTAAAATTCGTTTGTCTTGCTATGGTATTATGTTTGGCTTATTGGTTGTGATTTATCTCGTTCTTGTTCGTGTGGTTTCGAGCTTCTGCCGCGCACAACAGTCTTCTGTACAGAAACAACCTGATGTTAGTAGAGAAAAAAAGATCACAGAGAGAGGAACTCTTGAGTTCCTTTTGTACAGAAACAGACCTGATAATAGTAGAGGGGAAAAAATGAGAGAGAGGGAGAGAGAGGGTGCAGGATCAGTATATAAATTTGAAATCTAACTTTAATAGCTTGATTGCAGTTTAGTAAATGCTAATTCCTTTTCTTGATGTCGTCCACTATATTCTTCTAGGATTTTTCATGTGTGTGTATATATATACATGTTACTGATATTAAGAAATGGTACGCTAGATTAATTGGCTCATCAAATTCATGATTGACACTGTAGATCTTGTTTAGCATATCATCAAATGTATATTATAATATTTTCACATAATTTGGAGTCTTCTGTAACATGAATCAAACTAGTTTGATATATCGATTTTTCAGGCGTCTTAACAATCGTCCCTTATACACATTGCTAAAACAATGATTAAAAATTTCAAAACAATATAATTTTTTCTATATATAGATCATGATGAGTGCAAGATATCGATCATCATTAGTTCACCATGTCACTTTATCATATACCCCCAACCCCCAAATTCATGCGTATTTGAAAAACTACCCCTTAATCTTACTATTTGAAAATTGATTTATCTCCAAATCATCATCTTGGGGGGGGGGGGGGGGGGGGAGTACTCTCTTGTTCAACAAATTATCAACTTTGATAGGATTATTTGTAACTGCAACGGAAATATATCAACCAAATAGACAATTTCTAGTTCATGTTCAATAAAATAGATGATCTTTTTTTAGGGGTACCTTTTTTTATAGTTGATTATTTGTAGGTAGTTTCGCAAATATTGAGATTTGAGTTTAGTTATCAAATAAACATGATTTAAAGGGTGTACATATGAATCACCATTATTTTATTCAAGGCTCTGAACCCTACTTGCCCCCCATAAATTACTAACTTCATTCCTTCTTACCGCTCGAGCAATTTACAGTCCTTACACGCCCCTTAAACTAGTGGTGTAGCAATTTATAGTCCTCTACATTCCCCTTAAACTAGTGCTCGTTAAACTAGTGCCACAAGACTCTACTGAGTATCCTACTCTGGCAACATTTTTATTTAGTTGTACTTGTATTTACTAGTAGGACACCACTATAAATAGTGTGGGACACCACTAAGAGTATAAAGTTATAAAAGCTATCAATGCTTTTACTTGTATAGATTGTTTGGTTCACCAAAAAATTATAGATTTGAGGTAGAAAAACAAGAAAATGAACAAAAGGTGCATCTTGCATAATTAGAGTTCCTAATATGTTGTTTGTTTCAAATAAAATTGTCAGAAATGATTTCTACAAAATGCAAAAAGCGCCCCCATCCTAAAGATTTGTCAAATACTCTAGTTTGGAGAGGAATTAGGGTGCATGTCAACCACCACCCAAAGATTGGATATGGTTACCCCCTTCTTAATAGTAGCAATCTTGGCATTATGCAGGCAGTAAGCTCACCAAAGATAATCATAAACAGATTTTTTTTTCTTTCTTTCTTTCTTATTTTTTCTTTCTTTTTTTTAACTAACAAGAGAGTGATTGGAAAAGGTTTCTACAATTTTCACTTGCCTATTTTTTAAGACTTGAACCAAACAAGAAATTACATATTCTAAGATATGTTTTCTTATTATCATGTCGAACCAGACTTAAAATTAGCAATTACAAGATATGCATGGAATTTAATGGATTTGATGTCTTGGGAGGGATTATATATTTTCAGGAAACGAACCAAACAGCCCCAAAGTACTGAAAAGATTATATATGGACACCACTGGAATTAAGTTTTGGCTCTGCCGTTGCCTTAAACTAATGAACTTGTCTCTTGCTGACCCCAAAAACTATTTTTCAACCCACCTTACCCCCTAAACTGTTAAATTCGCCCCTTCTTACTCCGTAAACTATCACTTAAGTATCTAATTACCTGTGAAAACGGCGAAGGAATTGTGAAAAACATGAAGAATAACCCAAAACAGACTCTACCACACCCTGGTGTGGTGTCTGCCATGGGTGTGGTAGAATCTGTTCTGCACCACACCCTCTGCCAAACCCATGGTGCAGGGTGTGGCAGAATCTGTCCTGCACACCACACCCTCTGCCACACCCATGGTGCAGGGTGTGGCAGACTCGTTTTTAGAATCCTCCTTTGTTTGGGAATCCTCCTTTGTTTGGGATTGTGTTTTATTATAAATAGGACCACGTTTTTTAGGGTTTCTTAAGGAGAGAAAAGGAGAGAATTAGGTTTTTTTGAGCACTTTGAGAGGGAGATATTGTGAGGGAGTTGAGAGCTTTGGTTAGGGTTATATCTGAGTGATTTTGTGAGTTGTAACCCGTTGTATTTCTCCTCCATATAGTGAAATCTCCCCATCCTCTCCCCGTGGACGTAGGCAATTGCCGAACCACGTTAAAATTGGTGTTTGTGTTTGTGCATTGATATTTGGTTGAGTTTGGCCTTCTTGGATCGGCGTTTGTTTTGTTTCCTCGGTGCCGCCGTCCGTCTCAACAAGTGGTATCAGAACCCGGGCTACGCTTGGGCTATTTGGAGGAGTAGATCGCTTTAGAAGTTCATCTAGGGCTTCGTTTGGTGATAAAGGTGGGATCTTTTTGGTAAAAATCTCGTCTTTTTCAGTTTGGATCTATTTCTCGTTTGTTTCCGCATTGGTTTGGTGGTGCTTTGAGGATTATGGCCGAGAAAGAAGGAGTTGTGGGCAGTACTTCCGGTGTGAAGACCGTCCAAAGCTTGAATATCCACTCGATGAAGATTGACGTGGAAAAGTTCAATGGCACAAACAATTTTGGACTTTGGCGATGCGAAGTCATGGATGCGCTCAACGCGCAAAATTTGGAAGATACGTTGGAGTTGGTCCGGAAACCGGACAATATTGATGAGAAGGTTTGGAAAAAGATGAATCGAACGGCGTGTGGTGTAATTAGGTCTTGTCTCACTCAAGATCTAAAGTATGATGTGATCAATGAGACTTCTGCAAAGAAGATTTGGGAGATCCTTGAGAGCAAGTATTTGACCAAGAGTGTGGAGAATTACAAATCCATAAGATAGTATAATTTCATCAAAGATTTAAAGCTTCTGATTTTAACAAATTTAAAATGGTAGATTCTAAACCAATGAATGAGCAAATTCATGAATTCGAACATATAGTTCACCAATTAAAAGTGAATGGATCTATCCTAGATGAAACATTTCAGATAGCATGTCTTATAGACAAACTTCCCGAGTCCTGGTCAGATTTTGCCAAAAACCTTAACCATACCCAAGGAAATCTTACCTTAGAGCAAGTGTTGAATTCCGTTAGAATTGAAGAGCAACATAGACTCAGGGAGAAAAATGTGACAAAAACTGAATCCAAAGAACCCAAAGAACCCAAAGTAAACAATGTTGAATCCAAACCCTTTCCTCAACACAAGAAACGTCCCTTCCACCAAAATCAAAATAAAACATTTAAGAAGAAACCCTTTCATCAAAATAAGAACCATGTTCACTTTCAAAAGAAGGAAGGAGTTGAACGTCGAGCCTGCTTCGTTTGTGGAAGAACCAACCATCTTGCAAAGGACTGTTTTTTCAAGAAAACTGAACCACCCAAGTCTAGGAAGGGAGGGCCTCCACCTAATAAGTCACAAGTAAACATGGTGACTTCCAGTTCAGCTGAGACTGCTTTCAGGTCTGTTCTCTTCACTCCTGAAGTAAACATGACCTTTCAAGCAAATGATTGGTGGATTGACACTGGAGCTAATATTCACGTTTGCTCTAATCAATCTTTGTTTTCCACCTATCAGGTCTCAAGTAGAGGAACTGTGACAATGGGAAATAATAATGTGGCTCCTGTATCTGGAATAGGTCGGATCAACCTAAAGCTGACTTCTGATAAGACTTTGATCCTGCAGGATGTCCACCATGTACCAGACATTAGGAGAAATCTAATTAGCGGATCTTTATTAGTGCAACAAGGCTACAAACTTGTTTTTGAATCAAATAAAGTTGTAATAACTAAGGGTTTGAACTTTATTG
Organism: Asparagus kiusianus; assembly: GCA_022839385.1. Taxonomy (NCBI): domain Eukaryota; kingdom Viridiplantae; phylum Streptophyta; class Magnoliopsida; order Asparagales; family Asparagaceae; genus Asparagus; species Asparagus kiusianus. The sequence goes on from BQKN01063592.1 coordinate 75,892, forward strand.
GAAAAGGTTTCTTATGTGATGGTCTTTTTAAATTGAATGTTAAGAATTCTACTCTTGCATCTCCAATAGCTTTGAATATTGAACCTTCCATCACTTGGCATCAAAGATTAGGACATGTGAATTATAATTCAATTAAAAGATTGATGCATCTCAATATAATTCCAAAGCTTAATATAAAAGATGATGAAAAATGTGAAATATGTGTAGAAGCCAAACTTCCTAAGAAACCATTTAAAACTATTGATAGAGATTCTGAGATATTAGAACTCATCCATAGTGATGTTTGTGATTCAGGAAGAACAACTAGAGGGGGTAACAAATATTTTGTAACTTTTATAGACGATTGCTCTAAATATTGTTACCTCTACTTAATTAAGACCAAAGATGAAGTCATAAACAAATTCAAAATATATAAAGCAGAAGTTGAAAATCAGTTGGATAGGAAAATTAAAATACTAAGATCAGATAGAGGTGGTGAGTACACTTCTAATGAATTAAAACAATTCTGTGAAGAGAATGGAATTATTCATGAAATAACTGCTCCATATACACCTCAATCTAATGGAGTAGCTGAGAGAAAGAATAGAACACTAATTGACATGGTAAACTCAATGTTAATTAATTCTGATGTGCCAGAAAATTTATGGGGAGAAGCTCTCATGACTGCATGTCATATACTAAATAGAATTCCATCCAAGAAATCTGATAAAACCCCTTACACAATTTGGAAAAATAGAAACCCTAATTTGAATCACCTGAAAGTGTGGGGGTGCTTAGCAAAAGTTAAAATACCTGAGAATAAGAGAAAGAAAATTGGACCTAAAACTGTAGATGGAATTTTTATTGGCTATGCTTCTGATAGTAATGCAAATAGATTTTTAATAATCAACTCTGACATTAATGAGATAGCCAACAACACCATAATTGAAGCTAGGGATGCACATTACTTTGAAAATATTTTTCCTTACAAGACCAGAGTAAACAACACAGGTCCTAGCTCTAATAATTCAGATCCTAGTTCTAATCAAGGTGAAACTAGTTCTAAACGAATTAGACCACTAGAAAGTCCAGAGGAGCCTAGGAGAAGTAAAAGAACTAGAATAGAAAAGGTCCATGAAGATTTCTATGCATTACTTGTAGAAGATTCTCCAGTTACATTTGAAGATGCAATGAAATCAGTAGATGCTCCATTTTGGAAGGAAGCTATAAATAATGAGATACAATCTATAGTTCAAAATCATACATGGGAACTAACTGATCTTCCTGCAGGATGTAAAACCATAGGATGTAAATGGGTGTTTAAGAAGAAACTTAGACCTGATGGAACAATAGATAAATATAAAGCCAGATTAGTAGCTAAAGGATATACCCAAAAGTCTGGTATTGATTATTTTGATGTCTATTCTCCAGTAGCTAGGATTACTACCATTAGAGTCCTTATAGCTCTAGCATCTATTCACAAATTAATAATACATCAAATGGATGTTAAAACTGCATTCTTAAATGGAGATTTAGATGAAGAAATCTATATGGATCAACCTGAGGGATTTATAGCTTCTGGACAAGAAAAGAAAGTATGCAAACTTATTAGATCACTATATGGCCTCAAACAAGCTCCAAAACAATGGCACATGAAATTTGATGAAATTATACTATCTTATGGATTTGTAATTAATCAAACAGATGAGTGTGTATATCATAAAATAGATAATAACAACAAAATTGTGATATTATGCTTATATGTTGATGATATTCTTATTTTTGGTTCTGACATACAAATCATAAATGATATCAAACACTTTTTATCACAAAATTTTGACATGAAAGATTTAGGTCAAGCAGATTTAATTCTTAATACTAAAATCATGAAAAATAAAAATGGATATGTGCTATCACAATCACACTACATAGAGAAAATCCTCAAGAATTTTTATGATCCAAACTGTCAACCTGTTTCTACTCCATATGATCCTAATATACATCTAAAGAAAAATACAGGTAATCCTCAATTACAAAGAGAATATGCACAAATAATTGGATCATTAGGATTCCTGACAAACTACACCAGACCTGACATTGCTTATGCAGTAAATAGACTTAGTAGATATACATCAAATCCTGATAAGAGTCACTAGGATGCTTTAGAAAGGATTTTAAAATACCTAAAAGGAACTATAAATTATGGTTTACATTATAAAGGTTATCCATCTGTATTAGAAGGCTATTCAGATGCAAATTGGATTAGTGACTCAGTAGATGTAAAATCTACCACTGGATTTGTGTTCCTTTTAGGAGGAGGAGCTGTGTCCTGGAAATCTACTAAACAAACTGTAATGGCTAGAAGTACAATGGAATCAGAAATGATAGCCCTTGATACTACTAGTATAGAAGCTGAATGGTTGAAAGATTTACTAACTGAAATTCCACTAATGCAAAAACCATTACCAGCCATTTCTATTCATTGTGATTGCAGGTCAGCGATTGACAAATGCCATCAAGAGAATGCAAATGTGAAGATGAATCGACACTTGAAAGTGCGACACAAATCTTTGAGATATAAAATGAAAAATCATATAATAGCCTTAGACTTTGTAAGATCAGAGAAAAATCTTGCAGATCACCTAACTAAAGGCTTATCTAGGGCAGTGGTCCTAGAATCATCGAGGGGGATGGGATTAAGCCCATAAGAAAAATCACTGCAGTGGCAACCCAACCTCGCAGAGGTTCAATGGGTAGAAACAAACTGAATGAGTGATTAATTGTGAGGAGCACTGAATTTATTTGCTCCCATCCCTAGGGTGATCAGTGCTCATAAAAAGCAAGTGAAAGGTTGAGTTAAACTCTTAATGAATCCAAGATCCATGAGGCAGGATGCTTACTTGCTCGCATCCTTATTAGGATTCACCTATATGTGTGTAGTTGTGAGGCCGCGACTATGGGATCAGGGCTGCTCCCTAGTAACACACATGAAAGATACCTGCGCAAGGCCGATAATAGCGCAACCCGTTTAGAATTCTTCAAAACTGTACTATGTGTGCTTTCTGTAGAAATCCGATAAATGGGACTGGTTCAAGGCGAAGTCCACCAAGCTCTCACGGATCTATATAACTGTCACTAAGTGAAGGTTCAAACCGAAAGGTACCTCCACCTATTACATAGTATAAGGGAACCAGCAATCTTATTTATTTGTTTTTAAGTTTTTCTTTTATTTCTAAATTATTTTAAGTTTTAAGTTATGTGGGGGATTGTTAGAGTTATAATAAAGATAACTTAAAACTTGGGTTTGTAAAGAAAAAGAGGAAAGTTTAGTCCCACATAGAAAATGGGATAGAAAGGAAGGGTCCTTATAAGCCTTCTTTTTCTCTCCTATGCCTAGAAGAAAATAAAGGGTTATGCTCCACACCACACACGCGCGCGCCGGCCGGGCCGGGCTCGGGCTCGGGTTCGGGTCGGGTCGGGTGGCGCGCGCACACGACCTGCGGACACGAATGCAGCTCCGGATTAGTGGGCCTTTAATCTGCTACATTTTTATTTTTGAATAATTAAAATATAATCTTTATTTTTGAACAATTAACATGTGATAAACATTTTGTAACGGTTAAGAGAATTAAATTTTGAAACGGTAATATTCATGAGATTTAAAACAGAATCAAAACGGAAAAGAGTTTTATGATAATTAAAATCGGTAATTAAAATATATTAATTACGGATTTATGAGTAACGGATGTGTTAAGCCTATAAAAGGACCTAAATCTGAAGAGTTTAACACAGTGTGAAAAACACAACGAATTCTCTCTTCTTCTCTGTCCTTCATCTTCTTTTTACATCTGTTACATTTGTGCTGGTTCCCTGAAAGTCTAGAAGATTTCGCAAAGCCTTCTTGAAGCTCGTGCCGACGAGAAGGAGGTCGCCTGACCGAGGGTCGTTGTATCTCCGGGAGCTTTTGCCGCGTAGCCCTGTACGAGAGGGGGCAATTAGTTTCTTGGGACAGTGCTTGCACGCCTCGACCATCAGGCCGTATTTCTAACCCTCATTTCTTTTCGTTTGAATTATCTGTGTTACAATATTAATTCATTAAGTGATCTGAAAATTATTAACTGAATTTCGTGCTAAACAGCTAATATTTACAACAGCTTTCAGCATGCTCTCAATTGTATTAGACATTTCAAACATTAATATAAATGATGGACAAATGAGACTATATGGTGATCTTGAAGATTTTCAACCCTTCATTTCTCACATATTTTTCTTCATGCTCTCAACTATATGTGGCATTTCAAATTCATATTAGTGGGTTGGTAGGTAGCTGTATTCTTCCACTATGCTTTGAAAATGGAGCATCCACTTAGTTAACCCCCAGTGATTATCATATCATATGACCAACTAAGCCAAAACGAGAGGGGACAGAATATAATGCATAGGACTATGATGTCAGTTCCATCAAGATTGAACTAGAAGCAATAAGAACAGTGTATGATTAAAGAAGTAAAGAAGCAATTAAATAAGGAACAACAAAAAGTAATAGTTGGTAGAAAGAGAATTCTAGATTTAGGAAAATCATAAGAGCTTAATGTACTTGAGTACTTGCACAACAGTCATAGTATTTTTTACCAAGGTTTTTTTTTTGCAAAACCAATCTATTTGAGGATCTTATTTTATCTTAAAATTTGTGTGGATACCCAAGTGAAGTATGATCTGTGCTAATAGACTTTGATGATGAGCGCTCCTGGATGATATGGTAGAAGAATGCTAATCCAACAAGTCGTCTTATCAACTGAAGGAGAAAACAAAAAATAAAAGGGTAAAAAGATATTAACTTTTATGTTTTTCCAATTGACTATATCTCTTAATATTTGTTTGCAACAAATAGTCTGAGTCCAATGATTTGAAAATATTTGCCTACAATATTACATAGAATGGGATATTATTTACACATGAATTTAATTGGTTATTCTAATGTTTTAACATAACATTCAAATTTTGTTTACTACTAGGTTACGATAAACAAAAATATATATATATAAATTTTGATAATATATGCTAATAGAAAATTAATACCAAACTTCAATAACAATTTTTTTTATCTTCTTTGACAAAGCAGCGTATAACTACCTCAAACTTTCCAATGTTTTACACAAATTACCAATTCTTTTCTTATTGCAACACTTTGATATTCAAATTTTATTGATGGTAGCAAATATATACCTTCCTCTGTTAGATTTTGTTAGAATACCAGAAGACTTTCATGTGATTTACACTGACATGTTTAAACGATAGCAACCTGGAGTACATCAAATAGAAGAAAGTTTTAAGATGAAATGAAGGAGAAAAAAGAAAAGGAGGAGATAAGAGGTGTAGAAGAAAAGACATAAGGAGGAGGAGAGGACAAACTTTGGTTGTGGGCTTGAAGAGGAGACATGAAGGGTTTGCAGATGGTAAACAAGGCGTAAGATGGATAAATGAAGATAAACTAGAAAGAAACTAAGGTGGGAGTTAGCATTTTGATCTTTTGATCATAAACACGTACGCACATGCATACACGCACACAATTACACAACACATGCACATGCACAAGGACACAGACAATACATGTAACATGCCCAGGGAACAATAACGTCTTCCCCTAATATTGGTATCAGAAAAGCTTTTGATACCATCAGTTGCAGCTTCCATCATTCAATGCTATCTGGTTTGGGTTTCCCTCCTAAAATGACTAAGTGAATCATGGCTCGCATCACCTCTCCTAAGTTTTCAATCTCACTAAATGGCACCTTACATGGATACTTTAATGGTGAAAGGGGTTGAAGACAGGAAGATCCCCTCTCTCCCATTCTATTTGTTATTGGCATGGAGCATTTTTCAAGCAGACTCAACTTGCTGAGGTATGACGGGATTTCATATACCATCCTAAATGCTTCTGTCTCAAGTTCACACATTTGTTTTTTGCAGATGACCTGTTATTATTTGGAAGAGGAGATATTCAATCTATTCATAAACTTAATCAAGGCCTCCTAGAGTTTAGTGCAGTTACTGGGCTTGAAGCTAATCCTACAAAATGCTCTAGCTTTTATGGAGGGGTTGATGATCATACGAAGGCTTCTATCAGTTCCATGTTGGGTTTCAGTGATGGGGTGCTACTTATAAGATACTTGGGTGTAGCTTGATTTGAAGGAGATTATCACATATGGACTGTAATACTGAGATGTGTCAATTGTTATGTCACCACGAGGACATCGCATATACAAGGTGGGGTGATTTGTGATGCCCCCAAACATAGTCCCACATAGGTGGGCGTGTGATAGTAGGTGGTTTATATAGTAAGGCTAAAGACTCAAATGTAGCATTGACTAGCCGATTTTGACACTCATTTTAGCCAAATAACACGCTACACTTAGTGGGTCCTACAGCTTACATCGTACCAACATGCTTGCGTGCAGGGGCATGACAATTCTCCTGGAAATCTTGTGATCTGGATGTCCTAGTTGAATGATATGCTAATTGTATACGTTAAAATTGCCTATAAGTTCCCACACGCAGCTCGAGACAAATTGAAGACGAAGAATGTCGATATCCGAGTCAAAGAAGATCATCTGATGCCAAAGGGAAGCAAAGGAACACGCAAAACAACGGAACAACGAAGCAACGAAGCGTGCAAATCGACGAAACGGCGAACGATACACAACCAATGTGTCTTGACTAAAATCAAAGCCTCAGCCTTCGTCCAAAATCAAAATTAAGGTTCCAATTTTCTCCCAAAACCGAGCTAAAGATCAATCATTGACTAAAATTGAGATGGATCAAGACTAAAATGCAAAAGACAGGAGCCAAACCTTGAAAAAGAGAGCTAGGGTTTTGAGGAAGGTTGTGATGAGGAAATCGAAGTCCTCAAAAGACCAAGGGGGAGTCTTCGGTTCCTGTCAAGAACAAAAAATGCGAGGGATTGAATACAATTAACAAGGTAAGGGATAAAAACCCAAAGCCTTAATAAAAAAACCCCTAAATTTTGATTAGGGTTATTAGGGTTTCGATCCTCCCATGAAATCAAGATCCAAAGATCAAATTAAACGAAATTGAAGCTGAGGGAGTGAGGCTTACCTAGAAGCCGAAGGAAAAGAGAGCTTGGCAAAGAAAAATCCACGGCAAGAAGCTTCGAATCCGGAGAAATAGCCGAAACCCTAGTTCTTCAAAGGAGGAATATGATGAAATTGAAGAGTCAGGGAAGGAAATGATCGGGGAAAACTCTTTATAAAGATTTTAGAGGGAATTTCGAGTTGGAGAAGGAGAAAGAAGTTAGAAGAAATCAGGTCTTTTATAACATCCCTAAGACCGCCTTAAGAATTAACATCCGAGACAAATATTTCTGTCTCGCACGCCAAGGCAGGAAATTCTGTCTCGCACACGTACGAAACACGTGACCCTGTCTCGCACGTGTGGTGGGTCCCGCGGGTGGTTTGGCACTTGTTTTGACCTAGTTTTGCCTATTTTCGATGTATTCATGATATGTATTCACACTCCGATGAGTATACGAGTATAAATTACATCTCCTTGAACCTCCAACGGGTATATGAGGTTAAACTGATTCCCGAAACTCTGATGAGTACACGAGTATAAACTGATTCTCCACGCTCCAACACCTTAAGAGCTTAAACTGTATAGACTCTAATTAACGTATGAGTATAAACTGTGTTCACGCCGTGACGTTGATCAACGCGTCACAACGGAGGTCAACGCCGGTCACCGTGCCAATAATTCTGCCAAAATCAGGCTCAAGATAATTTTCAGGTTAAAATTACTCCTGGTAGTTCAATCGCAGTTCAGATACAAACTCCCGACGAAGATAATCAGCTCAACATCGATTCACTGACGTGAGCTAATTCAGAAATCAACACACTGGTTTTTAGTTCAAAATTTCGACAATGGTCAAACGATAAATACAGCACCGAAAGAATTTCAGACTATTCCACAAAAATACTGAATAGGATGAAAGCTGAAGAAGTCAAAGAACTGAAGGTTGGGCCTATCTTATCTAAAGTATTTCAAACTCATCTATAAAAGAATAAGACTGAAACACTTTGGAGGGGATATATGTAGACATCAAAAATTACCTATAGGTTCCCACACGCAACTCGAGACAAAGAGAAGACGAAGAACGTCGATATCTGAATCAAAGAATATCATCCGATACTAAAGGGAAGCAAAGGAACGCGCAAAACAACGGAACAACGAAGCAACGAAGCGCGCAAATCGACGAACGATGAATGAGACACAACCAATGTGTCTTGAAACCCGAGACAGACATTTGTGTCTCAGGGCTAAGACACAAAAGTTTATCTCGCACAAGCAGATTCCCTCAAAACACGTTTTTTGATAAAATCTCGGGATTCGTGTTGTCCAGTGCCTCCCTGACTGCTTTGGAAACATCCCTAAATGCTGGAAAGTCATTTCTAACTGAAGATAAGATCAAATCACGAATTCTTATCCGAAAACACAGCATCCGAAGCCTATAAATACACCCCTAGGGTCCCTATACACGGGTGATCTGGAATTTGGAACTTTGAGGCGAGTTGCTGACCTTGTGAGAGTAGAGCAATGAATTTCAGATCTAAAATGCGAGATTTTGGCGAATTCTTCGGCATAAAGAGGGAGTTTTCGAGAGATCTGCAGCTTTTCCATCTTCCATTGGGATCAAACGTCGTTTTGATCTCAAGAAGAGTATTTATCTCGTATTATTGAGATATTTACTTCTGGTCTTGTGTCTAAAACGAAACAAGAACAGCAAGCCTTCATTCCGATCAATCCGGATCTGATACTCGGTGGTCCACGGGCTAACGCGTCCCCGGCACAGGCAAATATCTCACGCAAGCAGCGACCGATAAATAGTCTATGCGTGTGTTTCTAGGAGATCTCATTTGTTTGTTTTCATTTGTGTAAAGAAGTCTTATAAAAAGACTCACTTTTTTGAATCTTGTAATTCGATAAACGAGTTGTAATGGATTCCCAAATGAAATCGATTTCCGACGCAAACACTAATAGGCTAAAGGGAAACAGTTATAAGCAAGAACTAAAAAGGATTGCTCTTTCTACAATTGTGCATATGATCTAGAATGAAAGAAATAGAAGGGCCTTCATGCATCAAAGTAAAAAATGTGGAGATAATTCTGAAGGCTATCAAGACTTACATGCTGATGATTCTCTTGAATAGTGGTATGCTTGACAAATGTAAAAGCTGACTCCTAAGTTTGTAAAGAAATACTTATAGAGGGAGCATGTGCTTAGCATTTTTGTTAAGCTTGTGTGTCTCAATTTTCATTGACTGAGAATCATGATGTACTTATAAACGCTTACAATTGGTGAATGAATAAAATTTTCACTAACCAAAAAAATAGTCTTCCCCTGCATTTACGTATGCACGCATTTGTGTAAAATATAGTAAACCTTTACACATGTTTCCGCTATGATTAACCACATTTTCATTAGCATTCTTACAAGCCATTCACCTGCCCCTAATATATCTAGGATTAATTGTAACAGATCTCCTATAAAATCGTTAAAAAAGTTTGAGGAGACAGGTAGACCCCCTGTAGTTGCATTAGTGAGGATAGACCCTCAATTGCATTATTTATTTATTTACTTTTACTTTTAAAAGAACCCAAAAAGTTCACTAAGGTGGTGTATTTGTTAGTGGGAGTGGGACCCACCCACGTTTCAAGAGGCTTCACGTG
>BQKN01063592.1:132429-146841 GCA_022839385.1 Asparagus kiusianus
CAGGCATATAAAACTGCTTATAAGTTCCTTAACACAGCTCGACGACGTCGATTCGACAAACGAACCATCGGGCAACGTATCCAAACACGATCGTTAGTCTGCAACACCGAAGCCAAGCGATACGCGACGAAGCGGATTAACGAGGCTACGAGACTAACGAACCGCACACAAATAACGGAATGAATCCACTCGTGTGCGGAATCAAGCCAACAGGTTGAGGAATCAATGAGTCATCCAACCAAGAGCGGACTCGGACGAATCACGATCGAATCAAGATTAGTTTCGGACTCAAACTCAGAAATGGATTTACTGCCAAATCAGGAACCAGATTTACTGCCAAATCGGGTCAACGAATCGAGTCCGAACGAATCAACCACACAACCGAATCACGGAAAAGACCAGAACGAACAACGCCTTAAAGGAGGCTCGGCCGAAACCGAGCCACCTTGAGGTGGCTAGGCGTGTCGGCCACCTATAGGTGGCTAGGCAGCCTAGCCACCTATAGGTGGCTAGGCGGTCGGCCACCTATAGGTGGCTAGGCGTGTCGGCCACCTCAAGGTGGCTAGGCGTGTCGACCACCTATAGGTGGCTAGGCAGCCTAACCACCTCAAGGTGGCTAGGCGCGCCGGCCACCTATGGGTGGCCGACCCAGATCTGTGCCAAAGCACAGATCTGAGAGCCTATAAATAGAGGGGCTTGGGTTCATTTTTAAAGGTTAGATTTTGGAGAGGCGAAGCCCTGCTGGATTGGAGACTCAGAACTTAAAAAAGATCTTAACTTTAGGACTTCGAGGACTCGCTCATCCAGATCTGGTGCTCGGCGATCGTCAACGCCAAAAAAGGCAGGTGTTCGAGAGGACCGGATCTCAGATCTACGCAGGCGTACTCCGGATCAAAGCTTGGTCTTTGATCCCGAGGTTTGGGCAATTTGTTCCTTGGTGAACTAATCCCCCCGGCTATTATTTCCTTAGTGAAATAATACCCGTCGTACTGCGTAGATCCGACCGGATCTAGATCTCACGGTGGTCCACGGATAAACTCCGGCGCAGGCAAACAACCACGCAAGCGAGCGACCGCAAAACAGGAGCTCGTGATTTGTTCGACACAAAAGGAGAAAGTTGTAATCTTTTTATTTTTTGTTGATTTCTTGTAACCGGATCTTATAAAAAGATCGGATCTTTGTAACTCAAAAAGTTGTTATTTAAAGATGACAATGGAATCAACAATGAAGAAAGACAAGATTTTTCCCGCGAACAATCTGGCGACCACAGGGGGAGCCACCGATCTCGCTGCCGAGATCGTTGCGTCGCAGCCGCGAGTCTCGATCCCGGTCGTGGAGGAGGTCGAATACGAGTTTGACCAGCAGAAGTTCGAGGAGTACTTGTCGTCCTCGTCCGGATCAACCTCCCCCCGCAAGTCCAAGAAGTTCTCCGCCAGGAGAAAAGCTCGTTGGCATGAAGATGTTGAAAACACCAACGAAGATCTCGCCCCGTTGGATGCCAAAGTCGCATTGGGTGAGATCCCTCCAATTTCCAACCAGGTCAAGCCGATTCCTACCAATTCCTCCGTCACCAAAGGAGTGGCGACTCTCTCGAAGAGAGCCCGCCAAAGGCGACGCCAACGCTTGGCCCGAGAATTCGCGAAGGCAATGGAATCCACGGATGGAATCCGCCATAACGCGAGTCCGAAGAACAAGAGAGGCAAACAGCCTCAACAACCGATGAATGGCAGCTCCTCCAAGCCGCCAACGAACGAATGGATCCGTGTCGAACGGAATCGTTCGACACTTGAGGAGCGCATTCGCAAGCGCCGCGCACTGTCAGCGCAGGCACGGGCTCAAGTCCAAGAGGCCCATAGAAGGCTACAGAAAGAGGTGGCCAAGAAGCCGCCATCAACCTGCAAGGTCTGGAGGCCGAAGTCCGAAGTGGCGATTCAGACCAAAGAGCAACCTTCACAGCCTTCGAAGCAGATTCAACCTCCGGCGAACCAAATAAAGTCGCCGACAATTCCCATGGCTACTCCGGGAGGTCACATAGAATTATCCCGGAGAAAGAAGTCAGTTTTGGAGCGCCTCGGCCCATTTCCCGATGGACGATGTAAAGCTCCAGTTCAAGAACGTTTGGGCCCGATGAAGAAGCCCCGAACGACTCAACATGCTGGGGGTTGCCGTCATTTTCAGCACGACAAGGAGTTCAAGGCAGCTGCGCGCACCAATTTGAGCATCGAAGTCCAGGAGTCCGCTGAGAACACACGCCCACAAAGGCATGTTTCGAGGCGCGTAACTTTTGAAAGCCCAAAGAAGGCAGTTCGCCCTCAGAAGGAAACATTGACGTCCGATGATGATAACGTTATACCTGAGAAGTTGTGCCAACACACGATAGGTTACTCCGACCTTCAAACAGACGAGTTGTACTATCGTGTTGGGGGTACGAGGAAAACCAGGAAGAGGAGTCCTCAAAGACTAGAGACTCAATGCCCCTGTTCTAAACTCATTCGGGCGGTATTGTCTGAGTGTAACTGCATCAAGACGGTCCCCGAAAGAGTTTTAGTGTTCGAAAGGCTTAGTACCGAAACGCCAAAACCAAGGCATAGGCGTTTTCGGCAAAGAAGAAGGGCGGTTGAAGATGGAGAATTTCCGAGGGTCACCGCTAACATGACCAGCAAAGGGACATCGGCACGGGATGATCTCCAGTCGATTCTGAAAGCATCTCGGCGTCTAACCCGTCTGCAGTCTGGAGCCATCGCATGAGGAACTTATGGTAGGGTTCGGACAAGACTACCTTCAGAAGGTGAAGAGTCGGATGCCTGCTCTGCGGTCGCATCAGATAATACAGTGTCCAGTGAGGGGGAACCCCGCGAGTCGCTGATGATAAGCGCGGAACAAGTGGCCAAGATGCTCGAAGAAGCCATGGCTAAACAGCAAGAGAGCTTCAAGTTCGAAATGCAGATGGCCATGCAGACTATGAGAAAGATGCATGACCAACAAATCCAGGCATTGAGGAACCAACAAGGCGAACCAAGTCATCGTAACCAGAACAATCTGGAAAATAAGGACACAGGTGCAAATGAAACTCATAATGCCAATAACCCTCCCATCAATGCAGGGGTGGTAACGAGGATGCCAACGAAGATACAAGTGAAAACTTGAAGATCAAAAACCTCGAGAGCAAAATCAATACGTTGATTTCCGCTCAAGAGATGAAGAAGACGGGCATTCCTTGTCCATACCCAAGAGAGTGGGAATCAATCCCCTATCCGGCGAAGTTTAGTCTAATCAACTTCACGCCGTTCGATGGGAAAGGTTCCCCCACTCAGCATTTGATTTATTTCAAATCGCATTTGGGTGTTATCTCTGGTAATGAGCCTCTGATGGTACGGTCCTTCGTTGGTACTCTTCGTGGAGCCGCCTTCGATTGGTATCGCCGCCTCAAGCCAGGAAGCGTGAATAGCTGGGACGACATGGAGACAAAATTCCTCGCTAACTTCTTCGACGAAGACACCGAGATATCCATCGGAACGTTGCTCGACGAGAAACAGAAAGATGGGGAGTTAGTCGACACCTTCGTCAAAAGGTTCCGGAACAAGGCGTTGAATTGCCGGGACCCGATCACTGAAGAGTTCATTCTCCAGACCTGCCACAACAATCTTTCGTTGGACGTGTTAGAAGCAATGGGGACAGCACCGTCCAAAACGTGGAAGGATCTGAAGGTCCGAGGGGAGCAAGCTGAGCGATTCCTCCGAAGGAAGAAAGCCGAGAGGGGTCAATCAACAACTAAGCCTCCGAATTCTAACTTCGCCTCCCGTGGTAAGGGCAAGACACCTGCAGCGGCTGTTGATGCTAATCAAACGTCGCAACAGCAATCCCGGAGACAGCAGAAGACTTCAGATCAGAGGCCTCAAAAAGAGTACTCCTTCAAGGACAAAGATGTTCCAGCCATCTTTGAATCACTCCTTAAAAATAACAAGATCAAGCTGCCACCGATCACGAATCAGGAGGAAGCTGACAATACTGCGGATCCGAAGTACTGCACATACCACAGGAGGATCCTTCATCCCACCAAGGCCTGCTTTACTTTAAAGAATAGCATCCAGACCTTGGTTGAAGCCGGCGTCATAACGCTAGAGTAAGCCAGTTGAGAACGGCAATCCTCCGATCGGTATAAGAGGTTAAACTGCTCCCTGATACTCCAATAGGTGTATGAGTCTAAACAATTTTTTTTCTTCCACGGGAAGTTCCTGGAGAGTGCCATGCGTGGTATTCTTAAGGATAACCCGATCGTGCAGCTGATACAATGATACACCCAGTTTTGCAAAGAAAGCTGGGGGTGGATAATTCATGTAACGGGAAGTTCCCGAAAGAATGTTAAATGTAATATTCTTAGGGATAACCCGGTCATGATGAATAAAGTGATAAACACTAAACTCCTAATTTCCGAACACTCTTTTGCTGAGATGAAATCCGATCACTTCATTGGATCAATTTTTCCTCACAAAACTCTCATTGGTGTTTGACGACTCATAGTCTCCACCACAGAATCCCCCATCGATCAAACTAATTGACGGCGGGACCACCAAAATTCTTTCCTGTTTAATCCATTCAAACTTTCGCTATGTTCGTGCACTCAACACTTTCATTGTTAGAGTCCGGATATAATGCTTAGAATTCTGATCTATCAATCATTGACGAATTGTCAAAGCCCCCTTTTTGTTAAGTCTTTATCACTTAACATCAGGAACCCCCTCTGAGTGATTTGTACGAATCAACATTCCTACAGTGATTTGTACTCTCACTCTCACTTTCCACTTGGTCAAACCTTCCTACAGTTAGGACCAAAACCAAAATCCCCTCTCGATTCCTTCAATGAACGAGAGGCCCACAAATCGAACGATCAAACCTTCTTACAGTTAGGATCGTTTTAAACCCCCCACTTGGTCAAACCTTCCTACAGTTAGGACCAAAACCAAAATCCCCTCTCGATTTCTTCAATGAACGAGAGGCCCACAAATCGAACGATCAAACCTTTTTACAGTTAGGATCGTTTTAAACCTCCTACTTGGTCAAACCTTCCTACAGTTAGGACCACAACCAAAATCCCCTCTCGATTCCTCCAATAAACGAGAGGTCCGCTTTCAAATCGCGTGATCAAACCTTCCTACAGTTAGGGTCATCTCAAACTCTCGCTTGGTCAAACCTTCCTACAGTTAGGACCAAAATCACGATTCACTCTCAGTAAACGAGAAATTCATCCTTAGTTCGATAATCAAACCTTCCGACAGTTAGGGTTATCCGAATCTTTTCGATTCTCGGAGTGGAGGTCCCACTCTTAGTTTCACCTTTCTGGATTCTGGGGGTGGAGATCCCACCTCGAGTCTCCTTTCCAACTGGGAATAGAATATAAAATTCTTCCTTCCTTGTTCGGGGAATAGAATATAAAATTCTTCCTTCCCACATCAATCCTTTTCTAAGAATTTAGGATTCATCCTAGGAAGTTTATCCCGAATCCTAAGCAGGGATAAGTCTGCGCTTAACACGCGCTGCCGGTTTAGTCTTTCTCCGCAGAAGAAGACACCAGAGTTCGATTCTGGGGTATTCTATCCTAAAACCTAAGCAAGGATAAGTCTGCGCCTAACCCGCGCTGCCGGTTAGTTCTTAACCGTTAAAAAGAACACTCGCCCACATATTCAACATTGTGGCAGGTTGTTATTAATAACACTAAAATCCATGCCTTACACGCATGGGGAATTTCATCCTGAATCCTAAGAAAGGATATGTCGACGCCTAACACGCGTCACCGGTTTAATCTCTACCCGTAGAAAGAGATACCAGAGCCTGATTCTGGGGACCTTTATCCCGAAGCCTAAGTAGGGATAAGTCAACATCTAATACATGTTGCTGGGTAGCCTATTCCCATATCAACGGCGAAGTCTACGTATTCGAAGTCGTAGCACAAAGTCTAAGGGAGTTCATTCCTTTAGCACAACGTCACGTGCGGAACGGATTTAGACAATCCGCATGCTAGCCCGACTCAAACGGTAGTCGGTAAAGGCTAATCAAATCCGTTGAAGGCTGGGGGTTAGCCAAAAATCCTAAAGTCAACACCTAACACGCGTCGCCGGGTAGCCTATTCCCGTAACAAATGGTAAAGCCTATGTATTCAACATCATAGCACAAAGTCTAAGGGAGTTCATTCCTTTAGCACAACATCACCTGCGGAACGGACTAAAACAATCCACATGTAAGCCCGACTCAAACGGTAGTCGGTAAGAGCACGTCAAATCCGTTGAAGGCTGAGGATTTGCCAAAAATCCTAAAGTCAACGTCTAATACACGTTGCTGTTTAGTCTTTTCACAGGAGAAAGACGAAGTCTACGTATTTAATATCGTAGCACTAAAAGGGTTAACTCTTTTAGCTTAACGTCACGTGCAGAACGGGCTTAAACAATCCGCATGCTAGCCCGACTCAAACGGTAGTCGGTAAAGGCTCATCAAACCCGTTGATGGTTGAGAATTTGCCAAAAAATCTATAAATACGAGTCATTGATGCATCAATTCTATAAATTGGTCTCGTGACTCAAGTATCTGCCACGCTCCAATTCCTTAAGAGCTTAAACTGTGTATACTCCAGCAGACGTACGAGTATAAACTGTGTCAAACGCCGGACAACGCATTATAATGAAACCTGGACGCCGGACAATGCGTCGTAAGGAAGCTCAAACGCCGGACAACGCGTTGTAAATGAAGATTCAACGCCAATGACCGATGGTCAGTTCTATGTTGAAACAACCAACTCGAGCTAAAAAGTTAGAAAAGCGAGAATCGACTTCAAATTCAAAATTCCAACAGACGGTCAGACAATAAATGCAGCACCGGAACCCTTACAGACATTCGACAAAGCACCGAACAGCCTGGAGGACTGAAGGAATCAAGAATGGAAGCCACTCTAAATATCCCGTCGTAACCAATCAAAAGAGGGGACAATCATATCCAAATTATTCCAGACTCTTCTATAAAAGAACGAGGCTGAAATACTTTGGAGGGGGTATCTGTAGGCATATAAAACTACCAATAGGTCCCTTAACACAGCTCGACGACGTCGATTCGACAAACGAACCATCGGGCAACGTATCCAAACACGATCGTTAGTCTGCAACACCGAAGCCAAGCGATACGCGACGAAGCGGATTAACGAGGCTATGAGACTAACGAACCGCACGCAAACAACGGAATGAATCCACTCATGTGCGGAATCAAGCCAACAGGTTGAGGAATCAATGAGTCATCCAACCAAGAGCGGACTCGGACGAATCACGATCGAATCAAGATCAGTTTCGGACTCAAACTCAGAAATGGATTTACTGCCAAATCAGGAACCAGATTTACTGCCAAATCGGGTCAACGAATCGAGTCCGAATGAATCAACCACACAACCGAATCACGAAAAAGACCGAAACGAACAACGCCTTAAGGGGGGCTCGGCCGAAACCGAGCCACCTTGAGGTGGCTAGGCGTGTCGGCCACCTATAGGTGGCTAGGCGTGTCGGCCACCTCAAGGTGGCTAGGCGTGTCGGCCACCTATAGGTGGCTAGGCGTACCGGCCACCTATGGGTGGCCGACCCAGATCTGTGCCAAAGCACAGATCTGAGAGCCTATAAATAGAGGGGCTTGGGTTCATTTTTAAAGGTTGGATTTTGGAGAGTCGAAGCCCTGCTGGATTGGAGACTCAGAACTTAAAAAAGATCTCAACTTTAGGACTTCGAGGACTCGCTCATCTAGATCTGGTGCTCGGCGATCGTCAACGCCAAAAAGGGCAGGTGTTCGAGAGGACCGGATCTCAGATCTACGCAGGCGTACTCCGGATCAAAGCTTGGTCTTTGATCCCGAGGTTTGGGCGATTTGTTCCTTGGTGAACTAATCCCCCGGCTATTATTTCCTTAGTGAAATAATACCCGTCGTACTGCGTAGATCCGACCGGATCTAGATCTCGCGGTGGTCCACGGATAAACCCCGACGTAGGCAAACAACCCACGCAAGCGAGCGATCGCAAAACAGGAGCTCGTGATTTGTTCGACACAAAAGGAGAAAGTTGTAATCTTTTTATTTTTTGTTGATTTCTTGTAACCGGATCTTATAAAAAGACCGGATCTTTGTAACTCAAAAAGTTGTTATTTAAAGATGATAATGGAATCAACAATGAAGAAAGACAAGATTTTTCCCGCGAACAGAGAGGTCCACTTTTAAATCGAACGATCAAACCTTCCTATAGTTAGGATCATCTCAAACCTCCCACTCGGTCAAACCTGCATACGATTAGGGCCAAAACCCTACTTTACTCTCGATAAACGAGAAACTCACCTTTAGTTTGGTAATTAAACCTTCCGACAGTTAGGATTATCCAAATATTTTTAATTCTCGGAGTGAATATCCCACTCTTAGTTTCACCTTCCCGGATTCTTAAAGTAAAAATCCTACTTTGAGTTTCATTTGTAACTGGAGATAGAATATAAAATTCTTCTTTTCCAGTATTGGGTTCGTCTTTGCCCTAAGAGAAGACACCGCTTTTCAACTCCTAAAATCCATGTTTCACGTGCACGGGGAATTATCCCGAATCCTAAATAGGAATAAGTCAACGCTTAACACGCGTTGCCGGTTTGTCTTTTGCCGAGTGAAAAAGACACCAGAATCTAAGTCTAGGGACTTTTATCCTAAAGCCTAAGTAGGGATAAGTCAGCGCCTAACACGCGTTGCCAGTCAGTCTTTAACCGTAAAAGGATAAAAGCCCACATATTCGACATTATGGCAGGTTATTATTAATAACACCATAATCCATGCCTCACACGTATGAAGAAATTTATCCCGAATCCTAAATAGGGATAAGTCAATGTCTAACACGTATTGTCGGTTTAGTCTTTCACCGAGTGAAAAAGACACCAGAATCTAAGTTTGGGGACTTTTATCCTGAATCCTAAGAAGGGATAAGTCAACGCCTAATATGCGTTGCCGGGTAGTTTATTTCCGTGAGAAAGACAAAGTCTACGTATTCAATATCATAGCACTAAAAGAGTTAACTCTTTTAGCACAACTGCTCAGCACGATCTCCACCAACGGAGTGACCAGCTCGGTGTTTGGGGGAGGGAAGAGAAATAAGTGGTCAAGGGGCTAATTTACTCGCATGCTTACCGCGGAGCGGAAGTGAGTACTTAAGCGGACTTAGCCGCTGATTGAACTGATCTCGAAGCGGACTTAAGCTGTTGGCCTTCTTGTTTTGATGATGTTTAACAAACAATTTACTTCTAATGTTGTTTGTCTAGTGTTTATATAATTCTATTTATTATAGACAAATAATATGTTGGAGGTTGGATGGATTGCGCCATAACGAGCATATCAAATGGAGGTTGGTGGAATAGTGGTTGAAGCTATGTACAATTCAAGTTGAAGATCCAAGTTCAAGCTTCATCCGCAAGATTACCAAGTCAAGCTATTGAAGATCAAGATCAAGCTTGGGTAATTTAGTTTAGGAGTTTATATTATGTGTGTTAGTACTTTAAGCTCAATATAATATGTACACATATTTTATTGGTTTCTTTGTATATATATATAATTATATATATATACATAAGTTAAGTTTTGGTTTCTATGTATATTTAGTTATATATATACATACATGGTTTTGAGTTTTTAAGTTTTAATATGAAACAATTGAATATAATTAGAAAACATACTTTTGTTTCATACTTACATGCATATATATGATTTCATCAATATCAATTTTATTTAGCTCAATGAAATCATGTTTTAGTGCATTATATGTGTATTTTGATAAAATATTATATTCATTGTTTATAGACTTTATAACAATATTTTACATCTTTCTTCAAGTCTATAAAATTATTTTGTATTGTTTCAAAACATGGTTAAGCTAAAATGTCAAAACTCATATATTCACATTTTCATGTTTTGGACTATTTTACAAAATAATGATATTTTTCATTTGTGAGGTCCTTTCTAAAAACCAGTTTTTGTAGTATGTGTATTATCATGTCTACAATCATTTTCCAAAGTTTCATAATTTTTAGAATTTATTTGATATTTTAAACATGGCTTTAAAATCAGAAAACAGTTTTCCAAACCTGTATTTTCATGTATCAGTTCACGGTCGACCGCCATGGTCGACCGCGCCTTTGTTTTTAACCTGCGGAGCCAACAACAACTTTCGCGGTCGACCGCCACAGTCGACCGTCAGCTCGAAAATTCCCACGGTCGATCGTCACGGTCGACCGTCAAAGTTTCTGAAATTTTCTGAGCCTCGAAAGTGGCTCGCGGTTGACCGCGAGATTCCCACGGTCGACCGCCGCTCTGTCTTTTCATTCCCAATGGCTATTTTCTGTAGCCGTTGTTTGGGGCTTTTTGGTCTTTTGTTTGGGGTTTTTGGTTGAGATTTTGGGAGGCTATAAATACCCCATTGATCTCAGTTCTCAAACCAACCAAGAAGTTTTAAAACAAGAGTTTAACAAGGGTTTAAACTTGTTTAGTGTTTGTTTAAAAGAGTGTTTAAGAAGCTTTTAAGTACTTGAGAGTTTTAGGTTTGTGAAATCAATTTCACAAGAGCTTGAGGAGATCCTATTGGTGCTTGAGCATCCAACCATCCTCCTTCAATCTCTTGGTCCATTGAGAAGTTTTCTAAACTCTATTTCTAGCTTTATATCTATTTGTTTGTTTATCATTTTATTAAATCTAGTTTTATATTGAGTTTAGATTTGATTTATCTTATTGTTACACACATTCACATTGAGCTTTTAGTATTTACATACATAGTATATTAGGGTTATGAGAGATTGTAATAGTGAGTTGTGCTTAATTGAGTTCTCGCCTTGTATTAGAGAACAAACTAAATTGTTGTTATATTGTGAGATTGTAAAGTTTTCGGTTAGATAGAAAACTGAGTATGTAGTGGAGATTTCCTCGAGGTGAGGAGCGGAGACGTAGGTCGTGGGGACCGAACTCCGTGAATCAAATTGTGAGGTGTAACGTTATTCGGGTGAGTGTAGAAAACCCGGTTGAGATAGTGGATTTCTCCCCGGGAGTGGGGAGCGGAGACGTAGGACGGAAGGTCCGAACTCCATGATCATTTGCTTGTGTTTGCTTTGTCTTTGGCGTATTTATTTCTTGTGTTCATATCTTATATCGCCATTGTTCTTTTGCTTATTTATATCATCCACTATATTGTTTCACCCTTGTGTTAGTTTATATATCTTTGCATATATTTCACCACATATCTCATTGCTAGGATATATCCCTTTGTTCATATTGCATATTCTTGCATATATCTCTTTGTATATCTATCTTGCAAGAATAATATTTTAATTAGTTTTAATTGGCATAAAATCGGATTAGATTAGTATAAGACCCTAATCACCCCCCCTCTAGGGTCTAACATAAACAATCTGCATGCTAGCTCGACTTAAATGGTAGTGGGTAAAGGCTCATCAAACCCGTTAATGGCTGAGGGTTTACCAAAAATCCTATAAATATGAGAGTTATTGACGCACCAGCTCTATTAGTTGGTCTCGTGACTTAAGGATCCAACAACTTCAGGATAAGATCCATACATGCAGATGAATCAGCTTTAACAGTTGATCCTGCAACCAAAGCATTTGGGACCGCTACACTCCAATGCCTTAAGAGCTTAAACTGTATTAACACCGATCAACGCGTTGCAAATGAAAGTCAACTCCAGTCAACGCGTTGCAAATTGAGGTCAACACCAGTCGGCGCGCTGAAGACTTTGCCAAAATAAGGCTAAGAAAAATTCTAGGTTAAAGGATGATTCTGGGAAGTTCAATCACATTCAGATACAAAGTCCCGACAAAGATGATCAGTTCAAAGTAAACTCAATGACACGAGCTAAGTTCAAAAACTTACACACCAACTTCAGTTCAAGCTTTCGACAACGGTCAGACGATAAACGCAACGCTGGAAGAACTTCATCTATTCGACAAAAAACAGAATAGACTGAAGACTGAAGAAGTTAAGATTTGAAGCTATTCACATGTCCTTATATGTGATCTCCTCAACAAAATACTGAAGAGATTGAAAACATGACTTATCTTATCCAAAGCATTTCAGACTCCTCTATAAAAGAATGGATCTGAAACACTTTGGAGAGGGTATCTGTGGGCATCAAAAATTTCCTATAGGTTCCTGCACACAGTTCGAGATGGAGAGAAAATGATGAACATCATTATCCGAGACAAGGAGGATTATTTGACGCTGACAAGTGCAAGAAGCGAATCGACGAACTATTAATGACGTAGCAACAAGCCATCGGAATGGCAAACCAAGTGGCCCGCATGCTTACCGACCATCTCTAAGTAGCACGCACACTTATCAGCCACCTCCAAGTGGCCCGTACGCTCATCAGCCACCTCCAAGTGACCTGCGCTCTCATCAGCCATGTCTGAGTGGCCCGCGCGCTCACCAACCACCTCCAAGTAGCCCACATGCTTATTAGCCAGCTCAAAGTGGTCCGCGTGCTCACTGGCCACCTCCAAGCAGCCTGCACACTCATCAGCCACTGCCAAGTGGCCCGCGTGCTCACCGGCCACCTCCAAGTGGTCCGTACGCTCATCAGCCACCTCCAAGTAGCCCGCGTGCTCACCGGCCCGCTCCGAGTGGCCCGCGCGCTCACCGGTCATCTCCAAGTGACCAATACGCTCACCCGCCACCTCTAAGTTAACAAAATACATGAAGTGAATCAGTGAACCATACGAGTTAGTGTGACACGCGATACAGCAAAACAACTCAGCCAGGAGTTATGTTTTTAAAAGCGGTCAGGTCAATGAAACGACGAAATGCGAGTAATGGCGAAACAAGGGTAAACCAAACGAACCGAAAAAACCCCTGGCGGTCAAATCGCGTCAAAATGACAAGGACCAAAGCCAGTGGCTTGCATGGGTGCAAGCCACCATTTGGTAGCTCGCATGGTCACGAGCCACCATTTGGTGGCTCGCACGTCCGCGATCCAACAAACGGTGGCTCGCACAGTGCCGAGCCACCAGATGGTGACTCGCGCCCAGAAATGCTAAAAACGTGCTTTTTTGACGGGTTTTCTCAGGATTTCTTCGTTCCTAAGCCTCCCAACTACCTTAATATTATCCTTGAACATGGTTAAGCAGTTGCTAACAGTAGATGATGCTAAAGCATCAGTTCTTATCAGAAAATGCTGCAACAAAAGCCTATAAATACAAGCCTAGGGCTCATCTCTCAAGATCTAAAATTTTGGGTGAGGTGCTATTGATTTGAAGAGTGAACCATGAATTTCAGAGAGGGCTAGCAGATCTTGGCGAACTTCAACATAAAGGGGAAGCTTTTTGAGAGATCTGAGGCCCGTATCCTTTTTCCTCCGGAACAAACTTTGTTTTGATCTCGAGAAGTGTCATAATCTCGCTTGGTCGAGATTATCACTTCTGCGATTATTTTATTTGTGAAGTAAAAACTTTTAATAATCACTTTGTCAACCGGATCTGTTCTGCGGTGGTCCACAGACTAACTCGTCCCCGTCACAGACAAAGATCCTACGCAAACAGCGGGTGATAAACGTCATCTGTATTTGTTTTGAGAGAGTTATAATCTTTTTTTATTTTATTTGTGTAAGAGAAGTCTTATAAAAAGGCTCACTCTTTTGAAATTGTAAGTCGATAAACGATTGTAATGAGTTCCCAAATAATGAAATCAACTTTCACCGCAAACATTTACGTTGTGCTAAACTTATGCTACCCACATGCATAAAGTTAAAGGTGCATAATCTATTTGCCAAACAAATAGTTAGACTGGCTGACAAAACTGTAGCAGATTGGAGGTGTTAGAAACTAGAAGATGAAATCCATGCAGAAAGTTTATGTCGGGCTACAAAAAGAGACCAATGAGAGTGTTTATGTAGCATTACTAACACCGCGTAAACAATATAATCTGTCGGAGTTGTTGTAAAGGACATCACGTCGCTGTCCGACATTCGTACACTAAAAAGCTATCAGAGCAGTTTATGTAAATCTAACAATGTGCAAGCTCCCTAAAAGTGTGTAAACAAGGGTTCCTCTATACATAGAGATGTAGATTTAATAATTTTGACAAATGAGGGTTGAAATAAATTTGAATTGCGGAAGAAGAAAGAGATGGCTCAAAGGAGGATCCTATTGAGTAAATGGGGTGAAATAGATTTGAATTGAGGAAGTTGAAGGATGAGGAGAGTGTAGATTTAATAATTTTGATAGGTCATGGAGATGGAAGAAAATTTTCATTAAAAAATCTAATCCTTAGGAATCCTCACCGTCTGTGAGTGGAAAAAAGGCTTTATTATCATCAGGACAAAAGTTAAAATACCATATTAACGCTAGAGAAGAAATAAATATCATATTT
>BQKN01063592.1:166841-207011 GCA_022839385.1 Asparagus kiusianus
TTGTAACAGATTTCAATCAATGAAAACAGCAACTTTCGACGAAAACAGTGCACATGCACACACACTAAACATGATATCGGGTCTACTTGCGGTGAGATAAAGAAGACTACCTATCATACCTCGGTATAGTTTTTGGTCCACATCTTCATCACTCTCATCCGCATCAAGCTTGACACTTGTACTCATGGGAGTAGGCGCATGATAAGAAGTCTCCAAATTAAATTTCTTCACCAATTCCTTAGCATACTTGCTTTGAGAAATGAATATCCCATCCTTAGTTTGATTGACTTGGAGCCCGAGAAAGAATGTAAGCTCTCCCATCATACTCATCTCAAAATGATCTTGCATAACTTTAGAAAATTCCTTGCACAAAGATTCATTAGTAGCACCGAAAATGATATCATCAACATATATTTGAACTAAAATAAAATCATTTTTCCTTTTTCTCACAAAAAGAGTGTTATCAATTGTTCCTTTTGAAAAACCATTTTCAACAAGAAAACTAGAGAGGCGAGCATACCAAGCTCTAGGAGCTTGTTTCAACCTATATAAAGCTTTTTGAACCTGGTAAACATGATTAGGAAAAGCATGATCTATAAAACCGGGGGGGGTTGCTCAACATATACTTCCTCTTCTATAAAACCATTTAAAAAGATACTTTTAGTATCCATTTGAAACAATTTAAAATCTTTAAAGCTAGCAAATGCCAAAAACATCCTAATAGATTCCAACCTTCCAACCGGTGCAAAGGTTTTATCATAGTCTATGCCCTCCTCTTGATTGTATCCTTGGGCAACCAAACGAACTTTATTTCTAGTTACAATGTCATGTTCATCAAGTTTGTTTCTAAAAACCCATTTAGTACCAATAACACTAGCATTGTTAGATCTAGGAACTAGTTTCCAAACATTATTTATTTGAAAATTATTTAGTTCTTCATGCATAGCTAAAATCCAAAATTCATCAATTAAAGTATCATTAATCTTTTTAGGCTCTAGTTGAGATAAGAAAGCAACATTACCACACTCACTCAAAGCTTTTGAACGAGTAACAACTCCTTGTGAAGGGCTCCCAATTATTTATTTCTTTGGATGGTTTGATGTGAATTTCCAAGCTTTAGGAAGTTCAACTTGTTCATGAGCATTGGAGCTATCCACATCATTTTGTGCTTCTATAGAGGGTGTATCATTGATTTGTAAAAAGTCTAATCCTCCCTCAACATCATCATCATCATCTTTCCTAGGTAAAACAACTTGAGAACCAACATTGTCTCATCAAAAGTAACGTTTATAGATTCTTCAACAATGAGAGTTCGTTTGTTGAAGACCTTATAAGTCTTACTTCGAGGTGCATATCCTAAGAAAATACCAACATCAATTTTGGAATCAAATTTGCCATGATGATCTTTTGTATTTTAAATAAAACATTTGCAACCAAAGATACGAAAATAACCAATAAAAGGAGTTTTTTCATAAAATTGTTCATAAGGAGTTTTCTTAAGCTTTGGTCTAATTAAAACACGATTTAAATCATGGCAAGCCGTATTGACGGCTTCCGCCAAAAATATTTTAGCAAATCAAAGAAATTTAGCATAGTACGTGCCATCTCTTGTATGGTGTGATTTTTTCGTTTAACAACACCATTTTGTTGTAGTGTTCTAGGAGCGGAAAACATGTGAGTTATACCATGATGAGCACAAAAATCATAGAAAAAAATCATTGTGAAATTCACCTCCATGATCACTTCTTATTTTAACAACTTTTAAATCTTTTACATTTTTAATTCTTTTGACATGATTAGAAAATTCTTCAAAACAATCATTTTTATTTGCAAGAAATATTATCCATGTAAAACGAGAAAAATCATCAATAATCACAAATACATAGTGTTTGCCTCCAAGAGAGGTAACACGCATAGGACCAAATAAATCAAGATGAAGTAATTGCAAAGGTTTAGAAGTCGATACCTCATTGATGGATTTGAAAGAAGATTTTGTTTGTTTACCTTTGGCACAATCTTCACATATGGTATCTTTGATGAAGTGTAAGTTAGGTAACCCTTTTACAAGATTTCTCTTGGATAATTTTGATATCAATTCCATGTTCGCATGTCCAAGCCTCTTATGTCAAATCCAAGGGTTTTCATCAATTACCGCAAGGCACTTCACATCTTGATTTATTAATTCATTCATCTCAAAAATGTACACATTAGATTTGCGATTAGCAACAAAAACAAATTTTCCATTCATACTAATAATGCATTTGTCCGGTTTAAAGAAAATATCAAAACCTTTATCACTCAATTGGCTAATGCTAAGAAGATTATGATTCAATCTATTTTCCAAATAAACATCTTCTATAACGGGTGAATGTTTCTTACAATAGATCCAATGCCAATGATTTTACCTTTCTCACCACCACCGAAGGAGCTGCTACCTCCTTCAATCCTTGATAGGGTTGCAAATAGCTCTTTGTTGTCCGTCATATGATGTGAGCAACCACTATCAAGGTACCACATCTCTCTACGTCGTGCCCGTGATGTTCCCTATAAAAGATGAAGGTGTAGTAACTTTAGGTACCCAAATCTTGGGTCCTTGGTGGTTAGTAAACTTAATACATTTGGGTACCCATGTCATGCCATAGAAATCATGATTATCTTTGATCCTACAATGAGTAGAAATATGACCATGTTTCATACAATATGTGCACACAAAATTTCTCTTGTGTGTTTGAGCATGATATCTATGAAATCTATTTCTACCATGATAATGATGATTAGCATAAGCATGAGTGGGTCTAATCCTACCACTCTCAATTTCTAGTCTTTCAATTTTGGATCTTAATTGCTTATTCTCAAAATCGAGATCTCCTAGCAATTCATCTTTTAGTGCAAGAGAGGTTTCAAGTTGTTCTAGTTTGACATCACAAGAAGCATGCAACTTTTTAAAAGAAGAAAATTCCTTTGACATTCTTTTAAATTCAATGTTCAATTCTTCTAAAGCTGTAGCTAGATCACATTGCATGTAAAAGGATTCACTCTCGGTGTCAGATATTACCTCTTGTTCAAGGGCCATGAAACAAATATTAGGATCATGAAGAGCAAGTTTAGCTCCTTCTTCATTACTATCCGAATCACTTGGTTCGAATTCCTCCCATCCGGCATACATAGCCTTCTTCTTCTTATACTTCATGTACTTCTCCTTGAGCCTTGGGCAATCCTTAGCGATATGGCCCGGTTCATTGCATTCAAAATATTTTCCTACACGTGAAGAAAATTTGTTGTTAGAACGGGGATTAAACTTCTTATTCATTTTTATGAGTCTAGAAATTCTTCTAGAGAGATGAGCCACTTCTCTAGAAAAATCAACTTTATTATCCGATGACGAAGAGGAGTTATCACTAGCTCCTTTGAGAGCTATGGTCTTCGATTTTGGTGATGGCTCCTCAACTTCCCGTGAGGGCACTTCCTCCTTCTCCTTTCCCTTGAGCTTCTTCTCATGAACCTTGAGCTTGCCGATGAGGCCATCGAGAGGTAGAGTGGTAAGGTCATGAGCTTCTTCTATCGCCGTCGCCCTGGGTTCCCACATCGGAGTCAATGAACGGAGAATCTTGTAGTTCGTCTCTTGAATAGTCAATTTCTTATCAAGACCATGCAATTCATTGATAATGTTAGTAAAGCGAGAAAACATAGCATCAATTGATTCATTTAGAAGTATTTGAAATAACTCATATTCATGCATAAGTCCACTAATCTTGGATTCCTTAACTTGGGGGGTTCCTTCGTGTGTAATACACAATTTCACCCAAATTTCGTATGCGGTTGCACACGTTGAAACTCTATTATATTCATTTGGGGAAAAACCACAAATTAGGGCGTTCATAGCCTTAGCATTGAGATTGGTTCGGTGCCTTTCTCCGTCGGTCATGTTCCCAACTTTGGACTTCTCTACATACTTCTTCTCTATGAGTTCTAAGATGTCAAGATCAATGCAACAAAGATAAATTCTCATTCTTGCCTTCCAATAGGCAAAATTACTATCGGTAAATAGGGGTGGTCTAGTGGTCGATTGTCCTTCTAACATACGCACATTCATTGAAGCCTTCATAAGATCTTTTTTCTAAGGTGATTAAACCAAAAACTAATATAGAGACCAAGCTCTGATACCAATTGTTGGACCCTAGAGGAGGGGTGATTAGGGTCACAAGGTTATAATTGTGCAATAAAATTAAGACAAGCAAAACACAATATCCAAGAGCAATCAATATTGAGGAGATAGAGTTAGAAATCGTTATCCTGTGACGTGCGATGTGTTAACGAGGTTCGGTCCGCTGACCTACATTCCCGCTCCCCACACTCGAGGAGAAATCCACTACACAACCCGGTTTTGAAGCCGGAACTTCTTCTACACAGCGATCCCCTCACGATCTCACACTACACAGTTGATCTCACTAGATCACACTCCCACACAATTGATCTCTACAAGATCAAGCTCTCAAACAGTAGCAATGGTGTAAAAGCTCTCTCTTTACAAGTCCCTATGGCAAAGAGAAAGATCACACTGAAGCTGGGATATGAAATACAAAAACTCAGAAAGAAACAGGTTTGAAAATTAAGCTCTGTAAAAACGTTCTCTGAAATATTTTGAAAGAGCTGGGACCATGAGGAAGAAGAAGAGTATAGGTTTAAATAGAAAACCACAGCTGTTTGAAACACATACCCAATCCCCCAAAACCTAGAAACAAAACTACGTTGAGATCGTGTGAAATCAGCGCTGAAAATCTGTACCAGATGACCGTTAAACCTAAGCGGTGGTCGACCGTGACTTCTTCGTGGTCGACCGCGAGACAGACCAGAAACTCAGTAAAGTCCAGAGACTTTTGCGGTCGACCGTGGCGGTCGACCGTGGGAAATTTCGAGCTCACGGTCGACCGTGACGGTCGATCATGAAAGTTTTTACTACCCACCGACGAATGATCACAGGCGCGGTCGACCGTGACGGTCGACCGCAAACTGATACACTCAAAAAACAGGTTTTTGACTCACTTAAAATATTTGTAAAATATTCATTTGACTTCTGAAAATTGCGAAACTTTGTAAAATGTTTTTAATACTAAAAACAAATTATTTGGAAAAGGAATTTTGCAAATAGGTCATCATACTTGTGAAAAATAGTATTTTGTGAAATACGCTCAAAAATATAAATATGAAAACGTGTGTGTGATATCCCAATAGCTTCAAGTGAAATCGATAACTCTTTGCCTACATTCTAGCACTAGAGAGAAAATAAAAACTAGCTAATATCCTCACGAGAATACAATTCTTGAGTCTTGATATAGCTTGAGTTGGATGAAGCTTCTAATTGAATTTGGTGTTCTTGAATAAACGTTGCTTTATCACTATGCCTCCTCCTCCTTTTGGATATCATCGTTGTAGTGTATATTCCATCCAATCCTCCATTTATGGCACTAACATGATTGAAATATGTATTCACTATATTTTTACTCAATAAGCAATTAGTAATGGTGGTTGTAAAACATCATCAAAACATAAGGGCTAACATGTATGTCATACGAGGTTCGCCTGTTTGACTATGTTCGCTTGTTCGACGATGTTCGTCTATCATACGAGGTTCGCCTATTTAATGACGTTCGTTTGTCAAATGAGGTTCGTCTGAACTACTAAGTCGTGACCCTCGCGTTTCGTAGCTATGCGTCCATTGATTGCCTCGTATTCAGGAGTTAATGCATGCAGCGGTTACAACAGCATTAAGAGCAATTTAATGCATTGATGTTACAATCATAATTACCATTAAGAATTGTAACAGTCATATTAATTGCTTGTGACACTTGAGCCGGCCTTAGAGGCCTATAAATAGCGCTCTTAGGCAGCTCTTGGTCATTGGCTGAAAATCCTCTCGCATGCATGGAACACGAACGTCGCGTGCTGGAAAACGAACGTCGATCCCGACGTTGTTGTTGTTGTACTGCTGCTGTAGGAACTTGTGCCCACATGAACTTGTCTTAAACCGAAAGGTTTTGAACCGTAAGGTTCTGAGATCAAGGAGATCTTTTGCTTTGATCGGAAGGTCTTATAGATCGAGGAGATCTCGACAGTACTGAGTTGGTGCACAACAGAGTACTGTGCTGCTGTTCCTGGAAGCATTTTGTCCTTGGGATCCTTACACTGTAGTAGGCTAAATATTACTTTAAGCACAGCGTTTCTATAACGCACAGCAGTGAACTAAAAAATTAAAAATTACAGCACATCTGTTTTCTCAGTTTAATTCTAGATTTAACCATAATTTCTGTTAAAGCAATATTTCTGATCTACTAATGGATCCTGCAAGGTCTCTTGGAGTGGACTGTCTCAAGTTAGAAAACTTTGACGGGTCTAACTTTAACGCATGGCGTCGAAAAGTGATTTTTGGGATGCAACTCCTAAAAAACTACTATGTGGTTTCTGAGGAGAAACCTGATTTTGAAGAAGACTCGGAGTCTGAAGCCTCTTGGGATAAAGATGATCATTTCTGCAAGAGTTATCTCCTTAACTGTCTGGCTGATCATCTGGCAGATGCTTACACCAACAAGCCGTCTGCAAAGGAAATCTGGAATGCTCTGGAGGAGCAATACAAGGATGAGGAGAAGCTTTCCAAGTCTCACCTTATTGACAAATTTTTGGACTTCAAGTTTGAAGATGACACTGAGGTTTTGCCTCAAGTCAAAGAACTCGAAAAACTTGTTATGAAGCTGAAGGATGAAAAGATCAGTCTTTGTCAAACCTTCATTTCTGGTGCAATTGTCAACAAGCTTCCTCCATCTTGGATGTCGTTCTCCATAGACATTCGAAGAAGGAAAAGACAGGTGACTCTGTCTGATTTGAAGAGGTTTATTCGGATCGAGGACGAGATTCGAACTCGCACAAAGAATGAGCTCCTAGCTAAGCAGAAGCCGTCTGCTAACATGGTGGCAACTAACTCTGAGAAGGGTACCAATTCTTCTAAGAAAAAGAAATCTTTTAACAAAAAGAAGAATCATAATCCGAAGAACCTGAATGTACAGAAGAAAGATTTCAAGAAGAGTGGCAAATGCTTCAACTGTGGGAAGCAAGGGCAGTTTGCCAAGGACTGCAAAACACCAAAGAAGGGAATAGCACATAATATTAATCAAATTGATAATTGTGTGGTTATGCTCTTTCAGGTGACTACTCCCAGCAAAGTCTCTGGTTGGTGGTTAGATACAGGTGCTACCTATCATGTCTGTTCCAACAGAGATTTGTTCACTTCCTATGTTGCTGCCAAAGAGAACGTATCAATGGCTGATTGTTCTGTTGTTCCTGTTCTTGGAACTGGGACTGTGGTGCTGACTCTTTCTTCAGGGAAGACTCTTACATTGAAGGATGTGAAACATGTTCCCTTAATTGTCAAAAACTTAGTCTCTGGAAGCCTGCTGTGTGACGCTGGTATGAGGTTGGATTTCTAAGGAGGAAAGGCTGTGTTATCTTTTAAGAAAATGTATTTTGGCAATATATATCGTACTGATGGCATGTATAAGATCAGTACTATTGTACCCAAATCAGTTGTAAATTAAGTATCCTCTTCTGCTTACTCCTCTATATTATGACATAATAGGCTAGGGCATGTAAATTATAGAAAGCTGTCTAGCATGGAGAAGTTATGATTACTTCCGAAATGTGGGGGTAACAAACCTGATAAGTGTGATGTATGTGCGCAAGCGAAGCTGACAAGGAAGCCATTCCCAAGTGTCACAAGGAGCACCAACCTATTGGATCTGATTCACTCAGATACTTGTGATTTCAAGAGCTTAGTCACTCGAGGCAACATAAAGTACTTCATCACTTTCATTGATGACCACTCTCGCTTCTGCCACGTCTACCTGCTAAAATCTAAAGATGAAGCTTTCAGCAAGTTCGTCGAGTTTCGGACTCGGGTGGAGAAGCAGCTTGGACTTTAGGTGAAAAGACTCAGGAGTGACAGAGGAGGAGAGTACCGATCTAAGGAGTCGGAGGCATATTTCAAGGATCATGGAATTATTGCTGAAACCACTGCTCCGTATTCTCCGTAATCTAATAGAATTGCAGAAAGGAAGAATTGCACATTGACAGAGATGGTGAATTCGATGATAATCATATCCGGTCTACCTACATGCTATTGGGGAGAGGCTTTGCTGATGGCAAACTGGATTCTGAATAGAGTACCCTATTCTAAAACTGATAGTACTCCTCATTAGTTATGGTTAGGATATCCAGATCCTTTGGATAGTCTTAAAGTGTGGGGGTGTCTCGCATATGTTCGAGTTCCAGATATCAGAAGGCCTAAACTCGGACCAAAGGCAAACAGATGTGTGTTTCTTGGCTTTGCTGAAGATAGTGATGCTTGTAGGTTCCTTGATCTTGGAACCAACTCCATCATTGAAGCTCAGGATGCAGAATTCTTTGAGGATAAGTTTATCAAAGATAAAGGATTATTGCTCAAAGATATAGCAGGGAATGCTAGTATGTCAGACGCACCAGAGGAGTCAGTTTCGTGAGAAACTAAAAATATCAGTGATGAAGGAGTTACTGAACCATCTTCAAGCGTGTTAGGAGATAGAAAGATTTTGGAGATGATTTCATCACCTATAATGTGGAAGGAGACCCACAGACTTTCAAAGAAGCAATGCAATCAACAGATGTTCTTCTATGGAAAGAAGCTATAGATGATGCGATGGATTCATTGATCCAAAATCACACGTGGGAGCTGGTGGATGTATCTGAAGGTGCTAGGCCTATCAGTTGCAAGTGGATCTTCAAAAAGAAGCTTCGTC
The DNA here is from genome assembly GCA_022839385.1 of Asparagus kiusianus. Taxonomy (NCBI): domain Eukaryota; kingdom Viridiplantae; phylum Streptophyta; class Magnoliopsida; order Asparagales; family Asparagaceae; genus Asparagus; species Asparagus kiusianus. The sequence continues at coordinate 175,664 of BQKN01063592.1, forward strand.
CTGATGGTACTATTAAGAAGTACAAAGCAAGATTGGTGACGAAAGGATTCTCTCAGAGAGAAGGAATAGATTTCTTTGACATCTCACACCAGTTTGCAGGATCACTACCATCAGAGTGCTTATCGCATGGGCGATGATAAAAAGGTTCGTCATACATCAGATAGATGTGAAGACTGCCTTTCTCAATGGAGACCTCACAGAAGAGATCTACATGGAGAAACCAGAAGGATTTGATGCTCCAGCTGGTAAAGTTTGTAAGCTTATTAAGTCTCTATATGGACTTAAACAGGCACCGAAACTCTGGCATGAGAAGTTCGATGGGGTTGTTCGCAATAATGGGTATCAAGTCAATGAGTCTGATAAGTGTCTATACATCAAGGTCGCTGAAGGGAAGATGGTGATTATCTGTCTCTATGTGGATGATATGCTCATCGTCGGGAGTGATTTGGAGATAGTAACATCTACTAAGAAATTTCTATCAGCTCAGTTCAGCATGAAGGACCTTGGAACTACGGACGTGATTCTCGGAATCAAAATCATATACTCTGAAGAGGGTATTGGATTGTCTCAATCTCATTATGTCGAGAGCATGCTAAGAAAGTATGGCTACTACGACCTGCCAGAACTGTCAGTGCCGTATGATTACAACAAGAAGCTTCGACCGAACACTGGAAGACCAGTAGATCAGCTAGGTACCCAAAGATAATTGGAAGTCTTATGTACGCGATGAGCTGCACAAGGCCAGATATAACATTTGCTGTAGGAATGCTTAGTAGGTTCACAAGTAATCCTGGAAAGCTTCATTAGGATGCTGTCCAGAGATTGATGAGATACTTGAAAGGAACTACAGGTCTGGGCCTATTCTACACTGGATATTCGGCTGTAATCGAAGTCTATTCAGATGCGAGCTGGTGCTCAGAACCAGATGAGGGCGGATCTACTAGAGGTTTTGTCTTCATCATGGGCGGAGCTGCCGTCTCATGGAAATCTAAGAAGCAAACTATGATTGCACAGTCATCGATGGAATCTGAGTTCTTCGCACTCTGTGTTGCAGGAGATGAAGCTGAGTGGCTCAGTTGTATTCTCCTAGACCTTCCATTAACAGAATTGTAAGGCGCGATTACAATCTATTGTGATAATCAGGCAACGGGTGCTGTGGCAGTGAACTCGTTGTTCAATGGAAAGAAGCGGACCATTCGTCTGAAGCATGGCTATTTAAGAGAACTCATTTGCCAAGGAGTCATCTCGGTGATTGACGTTCGGTCTTCAGAGAATGTGGCTGATTCTTTGACTAAAGGTCTGAAAAAGGACATACTCGAAAGGACGTCTGCTGCAAAGGGTCTTAAAGTTTTATGAGTCTTACAAATACTTACCATGTTCATCCAATTATTAGTTCAGAGCTTATGCTACTAATAATAAAGATAACTGGTTCAAAAGTCAAGTAAGATTTGTAAAGTTTGGTGAGTCTTACAAACACTTACCATTTCGTCAAGTTATTAGTTCAAAGCTTACGCTACTAATGACAAGATGATTGGTTCAAAAGTCAAGTAAGATTTATAAGTGAAATCCTATCATGTAAAGAGGTTGGCTGTTAAGCCTTAATGGGTCCAAAGCATTTCGGATGCGGGATGTTGGATAGGTAACATACCTAAAGGACTCACCAATAATCCTATCATGTAAATGGGCTAGCTGTTAAGCCTTAATGGGTCCAAAGCATTTTAGATGCGGGGTGTTAGATAGGAAACACGCCTAAAGGACTCACCTAGAATCCTATCATGAGAGAGGATGGCTCTTAAGCCTTAATGAGTTCAAAGCATTTCGGATGCGGGATGTTTGGTAGGAAACATGCCTAAAGAACTCACCTATGCCTGGGTGGAGATTTGGCCGTCTCCTATGGTGTCTTGTGGAAAGATACCTAGAGCCATAGTAGAAACCAGGACTATCACAAGGTCATAAATGTGCAAAGGCAAAGGCAAGTGTGGTTTAACGTGAAAACTACCACAGATGAGTTTGATCTTGTGTGATTGCTGGATTTTAGACATGTGCTGGTTCAAGTCTCTGCGACACCATGCATCTATCTTCTATTCAGTTGGTCTAAGGGGGATTCAAGTTCTTACGACATCTACCTTATGCACAACGATTGAAACGATGGCACCATTACACGACACTAGTTTAATAACTTGTGGGGGATTGTTGAATTTTTTGGTCAAAACTGCTTTCCAAAATGAGTTTTAAACTATATATATATTAACTACAAGTACTTTTCATAAATGCTTAGTAGCCTAGTGGAAAGTTAATGTTTTGCTGTTTCAAAAGGTCCCTTGTTCGAGGCTTGCCAACGGCAAGCCGAGAAGTGTTTTATTTGAATTAATCCCTCATAAATTCTCGTGGGTCGTGGGTCGTGGGCCGTGGGCCGGGGATCGGGGCTAATCGGGCTGAGGCGCTAAGTGGGGTTTTGTTAGGCGCACTTTGTACTTCGCACGGGGGCGAGGTGGTGCTGTTTGGCGCCACGTTAGCTGCCACGAAGGTGGCCTCGCAGGCTGCTTTGCAGCATGCGGACGAGCTGCGTATTCGCACGAGGGTGACCTTAGCGTTTTCGTAGTTTGACAAGGTTCGCTCGTTCGACGAAGTTCGTATGTCATACGAGGTTCGCCTATTTGACGATGTTCATTCGTTCGACGAGGTTCGTCTGTCATACGAGGTTCGCATGTTTGACGAGGTTCGCTTGATCGATGAGGTTCGTATGTCATACGAGGTTCGCCTGTTTGACTATGTTCGCTTGTTCGATGATGTTAGTCTGTCATACGAGGTTCACCTGTTTGACGACGTTCGTTTGTCAAACGAGGTTCGTCTGAACTACTGAGTAGTGACCCTCGTGTTTCGTAGCTATGCGTCAATTGATTGTCTCGTATTCAGGAGTTAATACATGCAGCGGTTATAACAGCATTAAGAACAATTTAATGCATTGATGTAATTGCCATTAAGAATTGTAACAGTCATATTAATTGCTTGTGACTCTTGAGCCGGCCTTAGAGGCCTATAAATAGCGCTCTTAGGCAGCTCTTGGTCATTGGCTGAAGATCCTCTCGCGTGCATGGAACAAGAACGTCGCGTGCTGGAAAACGAACGTCGATCCCGACGTTGTTACTGTTGTACTGCTGCTGCAGGAACTTGTGCCCACAAGAACTTGTCTTAAACCGAAAGGTTTTGAACCGTAAGGTTCTGAGATCGATGAGATCTTTTGCTTTGACCAGAAGGTCTTATAGATCAAGGAGATCTTGACAGTACTGAGTTGGTGCACACCAGAGTACTGTACTGCTGTTCCTGGAACCATTTTGGCCTTGGGATCCTTGCACCGAAGTAGGCCATATATTGCTTTAAGCATAGCATTTCTATAACGCACAGCAGTGAACTAAAAAATTAAAAATTACAGCACATCTGTTTTCTCAGTTTAATTCCAGATTTAACCACAATTTCCAACACTTTTACATAAATTATTATACTAACCAAGCTTAAGAGATATAAAACCTTTTTTATTTGAGATTCCCAAACAGCGCGTAAATAGTTCCTCACTGTAGTGAACACAATGCTTTTATGCTTGAGTCGGAAAAGGGCCATAAACTAAGCTAGATTAACATAATTTATGCTCGAGTCGGAAAAGGTCCATAAACCAAATTTTCTCAAAAATATTAGCCATATCAAAGACAAAGCATGGAACGAAACAGGTTAATTTATCTTAATTTGATAGATAGAAAAGAAAAGAAAAGAAAAGAAACACAGACGGATGAGTTAAAATAAGTTGAGCCCCTTAAAACGGGGGCATCTATTATGCCTCCTCTTTGCACAAACTAAGGAATACCACCTCTATTTATAATAAAAAATATATATATATACATTACAACACTTGCTTGCTTCCGAAAAGATGGAAGCATACTAGCCACGCAGAATGCACACGAAGGGTTAAGAGGAAAGAATTTACAAAATATTCCTTAATACAAAGAGATAATAAATTACATCGGAACTGTAGATAAAATTGAACAAGTGATATCTCTCCGTGGTCACATCTAACTACTGGTGTTGGCCGTCGCCCCTGTACATGTAATACAAGGCTTAATTAGGAATGTCAACCAAAAAAGTTGGGAACCCAACGAGAGTTGCATGTAAAAATACAAGACTATTTTGTTAATGCGCCGATAGTTTAACTTTGTTCAGGCAAAACATTTGCTCTAAGGTCTAAGGGTGCATGCAAGGCTACGTACTAACTGAAAATGTATGATATATTCGTAACTATTTATCTACATTTTAAGTGTCAAGAATCCACAATACATCCATCGTATGGTCCCCACTGCAATGTTATTTTCCGTTGACTTTCAAAGTTTGTTCTTAGCAAATGCCTAATTCTGACCATCGCATGGTTTCCACGAGAGCTTGAGACTAACGAGAAAACATGCCGCCTTAGTAGGCCAGGGGTGTACATGCTAATAAAATAGAACATGGCTGGTAAATTGTTGTAGTACAGGAGGTGCAGCTGCAGATACCCAAAAATAATGAACTAGAACTTCCAAATATAAATTCACGCAACAGTTTATGGACAACCAACAAAGGTAGAAGCATCTAAAAGATGACATGCATGCACAAACAACAAACCTAATCACTTGGAACAATGACTTTGAGGAAATCATGTTGCAGTTAGGATTTTAGAATCACTCAACGACAATGAACGGTTTCATATTAGCTAACAGATTTCGAACACAAGCATAAACGATAGGCCGAAGAATCTCTATAAAAGTAATGTAGTGACTTGGATTCATACCTTCGACTTGTAGACGCTCCCCTGTAATCAAGAAGAACCTTGCTTGATGAGGAATGCAAAATATCTCCTTCTTCTGTACTTTGGGCTGATATGGAGGAGTCAGTCCATGGCAAATCTGAGATACTTTGCGTTTGACTGTCATGAGATTGTTTCCTTAATGATTTATACCTCAAATCGTCTCCATTCAAGGCTGCAGGCTTCATAGAGGGCGCCTTCACTGATCTTTTGCCTTCAAGAATGGTCACTACTTCGGACATTAGAGGTCTAAGAGTTGGGGATGGATTGGTGCATAAGAGACACACGTTCAACATCTGCATTGCCTCTTCATTTGAGTAGTTTGAACCCAGGTTTGGGTCCACAAGCTCCAACAATCTCCCTTGCTCTTGTAAAACATAGAGCTGCATTCCAGATGGTAAATGTAATTTCTCAATGTCGATATCAAAGAGAAATATGAAACTGAAAGGATAATAATTGCAAAGATACATCAATTCATCCCAAATACAACAAGCTCATCACAATATTCAAACTCATTTTATTTGGGTTGGGGTTCGAGCGATATGTTTATTGCGTGATTCTGAATCTTTGATTCATATTATATTTTTCTTTTGGGGAAAGGAAATAGTAACCTGCCATGAGCAGATTTTGATTATTTGAACCCCAAAGCTCTTTGTGGTATGACAGGAGGTTACACAACCATGGTAGTAGTTGGTATAAACAATCCATGTTATATCTACTGCTGCTTGTTTTTATTAGCTGAACATATACAAGACATGTAAGAATTATATTAAGGCAGTCCCACAGAATAGCATAACAGAAGGATTTTTTTTTAAAGGATTAGTATGTTTCAAGCTTAACTTATATATCCAGATGGGTTTTCTTCTTAGAGTGTTAGTTAAACAAACACAGGAAGCTTTTGGCTTCAAAACTTTAAACAGAAATCCAACCAATCTTGTGTTCAACCCTTACTTAATTTTGGATTATGTTCACAAAATGGATATGCGACCAGGGAAAGTCATGAACTTGCTTAAAGCAGCATGATAAATAGTATCATTAAATGGTCGAAATTTTAGTATCAATACTGTACCTTCAAATTGATTACTGGATAATTTTAATGTTTGTTTAATTTTAACATATGCTATAAGATATTTTTAGTTCTTTTAAATTTAAGTTTAAATTCTTACCCAATCAAGAAGATAAGTAAAGTCCTCCTTAGGCCTATAGCCTGTATTGCTTGTTCCACTAACAATCTCCAGCGTAACAACCCCAAAGCTATAAACATCTGCTTTGTCTGTCAAGTATCCCCTCATTGCATATTCTGGAGCCATATATCCGCTGCACAAACCAATGGCGATTGTTATAGAAAGCATTAAACATTAAATAAGAATCATACAAAACATAAGGCAATGCCCTTACAGAATGAAACATATTTTGAGAGAAAATAAGATCTATTTTCGCCGGATTTTATTTCATTTGCCAACAATGAAAACTAGAATTTATCATCCATTAGCAGAAAGGCTACAAGTGGGCCAAGATTATAGAGCAGAAAGTCATCTCTATTTCACAATAGAAAGTTAACAAACTAAGAATATGAATAAAACCTCCGACAAATGGTAACTCATCTCAGTGAATCTAATTGAACTATGAAATGCAATAGCAAAGTCATAGTCCGCATTCACTGTAGAGGTGTTTATTCAATAACATGGGAGAAATGTCGTTTTTTATACAGTACCCAAAACTGTTTTAAAATAGAAGTGTTTATGCTACGCAATGACCGAGAGAATCCCTTGCCATAAAACCTAAAAGAAATGTTTGTAAGGCAGAAAATTTTTATATAAGTTGGAAACAAGAGCCAAAATTCTGATAGACATGGAGAAAATCTACTTAGGCGAGAAAATAGCATGATTTTTCTAGGGAGAACTGCATTATCTTCTCTGACACTAGGATAATACAAATGAATATGCTGAAAGTTACAGTAGAGATGGGCTTCAGCTATGGAAGACTATTATGGCTTAAAGTATGTACATTTTCAGGAAAGAGTGGATACAGAATATTTTTCATCAAAAGAAGAACTTCTCATGTTTCTGTCCTTTCTCATGTCTCCAACTCATTAACCAAATGGTCTGACTCATCTTACTATTGAAAAAGTGTTCATTGACAGACTACTTCATTCTGGGAGTAAATCTTAAAACTTTGGAGCTTTGATATCAATTGACCTATTAGACCTAGAGAACACAAGAGTTGTATGACATATCAAATTTTATCAATTTAGTACAGCTAAAAAGTTACCTAAAGAGTGTGCTTGTATATATGTGCCGTGATTCATGAAAGTATCTGCAGAATGAATGGTTTCACTTCAAATAGAATCATGAAACTTATATTCAAATGTAAGCCACTGTCCCATAGAGTTCTTGACATATTTTACCTATAACGGACTCTTGTCCTGATTTGAACTTTCCAAGCTGAATCTGTGAATGCGTTTTTGCTTTGCATGTGGGGGCCACAAGAGCATTTGTTGTGAGAGGATAAAAGAGGAAACCACGTGAAGGTTTCATCAGTTTTTGTGGGGGACCATGCGTTGATCCAGCGGGTAAAGAAGGCCCACCCGAAAGTTACCCTATAAATACATGGTTCTAGGTTTTTCGGAATTGGTGCAAGGGGATTTGTTTTGTTCTTTGCTGGCGGCTGCGGAAGATAGCAAGGGCTGGTTTGGACGCAAGAGCAGTCAGGGGGTTCTTTAGGCGACGGCAAAAGAAAAGTACAGAGGCTGTGCAGGAGTGCAAGCAGGACTTGTTTTTGCGGCTGCAGGTGAAGAACACAGAAGAGATTTTGGCGGCTATTCATAGAGAAGAAGCAAAGTCTTTTGTAGTTGTTCTTTGATTTGTGCATCCCCTTTTGAGAGAGATTTTGTGTGAGGGATCTGAGACTTTGTGAGAGGGTTTAGATTGTGAGATTGTAAACCCCAGTTGTATCTCTCCCTCTAATAGTAGATCTCCCCCCTCCTTGCCCCGTGGACGTAGGCTATTTGCCGAACCACGTAAAAGTTGTATTCTTGTCGTAATTTGTAATAGCTTGTAGGATCCCTCGACAGGTCAGTCCTAAAACTGATGAGAGGAAGAGCCGATATCTCACTTGGTTGTGATATCCGCTTCAGATTCTTGTTTCCTTGGTGAGACAGGAATTCTTATAGATCTAATCTCTCTTGTTGTGCTGCCGAAGTGCTGCCGAAATTTCCGCTGCGCACAACAAGTGGTATCAGAGCTCCGGGTTGGATTTGGGAGCTTGTTTGAAGGATTCGCTGAAGGATTCTTATTTGAAGGGTTAGATCGACAACATGGGTGAAACAAGCACATCGGGGTCGTCTCTTACGAAGACGATACATAGTTTGAGCATCAATAACATGAAGATTGATGTTCCGAAGTTCGACGGCAAGATTAATTTTGGATTGTGGAGGTGTTAGGTGATGGACGCCTTGGACGCACAGAATTTGGAGGAGACTCTTGAGTTGCAAGAGAAACCTGTCGATATGAAAGCTAAGGTTTGGAAGAAGATGAATAGTAGGGCGTGTGGAGTTATTCGGTCATGCTTGATACCGGATCTTATTTATGACGTGATGAACGAGACGTCGGCGAAGAAGATGTGGGAAACACTCAATGAAAAGTATCTTACTAAGAGCATTGAGAATCGGCTTCACTTGAAGAAGAGGTTTTACCAGTTCAAGATGAAGAGGGGAGTTTCCATTCGGGAGCATGTTAACAACTTCACAAAGCTACTTTCAGATATGACCAATGTGGATATCATGGTTGAGGATGAAGATAAGGCGATGATACTTTTGTGTTCGTTGCCCGATGATGATTTTGGTACTTTTATCTTAACTATGATTAATGGAAGAACTACTGTTAGTTACAAGGAGGTGACCTCAGCGTTGGTGAATTATGAGTTGAGGAAGAGTGTGGATGAGTCCTCCGAGAAGGCATCGGGAGATGCATTAGTAGTTCAAGACCGTGGTTCAAACCGAAGCAGAAGGTCGCGGTCTAGAGGTGCACATCGTGGGATTCGTAGGAATCAGTGTGCCTTTTGTAAAGAGGATGGATATTGAAAAGCCGAATGCCCAAAGTTAGATCGAGCCGAGAAGAATAAGGGGAAAGCTATACAAGCTTCAGAGATGAATGTTGTCAAGACTAGTGGCGACAATTCAGATTCGGATTCTTCGGGCTATTCGTTGTCTGCACTACCGTCAGTTTGTGTTGCCAACTCTACAGAGTGGATGTTGGATTCGGGTGCTTCATACCACGTTTGCCCTAGGAGGGATTAGTTCTCCAGCTTTCAGAAGTTGGAAAGAGAGGATATTGTGCTCATGGGTAATGGACATGCATGCTCTATTGGTGGTATTAGTACCGTTCGGATTAAGATGAGTGACGGGATGGCGCGGGAGTTGGAAGAAGTGAGGTTCGTTCCGCAGTTGTCGAAGAACATCATTTCACTAGGAGCTTTTGTGACATCTGGCTATAAAGTGACCTTGGTGGATGCACGTTTGAAGGTCACATTGGGGTCCATGATTGTGATGAAGGACGTCAGAAGGAGCAATTTGTATTATCTACTCGGAAGCACGGTGATTGATAGAGAGATGACGACTTCATCAGATTCGGCTAGACTGTGGCGTTGTTTGATGCTGGATTATTTGATTGGTAATGCTGTGCATAGGTTGTTAAGGAGTGCTATGACCTGCAGTTTGAAGTCCTGTGAACCCATTGGTATGAGCAAGAAGACCGAGGTGGAGTTTGGCACTTCTATCCATCATTCGAGGGATCTTCTCAGGGGTGTTCATTCAGGCATTCGGGGGCCTTCCAAGGGAGCATTATTGGAGGTAATAGGTATGTGGTTTCCGCAGTTAGGGATTGCTCTAGGCATTGGTGGGTTGCAACCAAATCCCGTTGGTGTGAAGTCCTAGAAACCCGCAACAAATTGAGGAAGTGTATTGGCAGAAAGGTGAAGGTACTTCAGTCTGATGTTAGAAGGAGGTACAAGAGGGACCTATACCTGCATTTGTGCCAAGCTCACGGAAATTGGAGACACTTTATTGGTGTGGCAACTTTGAGGCGACAAAGCGAGATGGTAGATTTGGGGAGCTGTTCCTTTCTGGAGGAGGATCGTCGTTTGATGTCGAGCATTGGCATTGGTGTGCAGGCTACGACATGTTTGGGCCGTTTTATGTATAGGTTGCCGACTGCTGCATGTAGAGATATGGGATCTGGTGGAGCTGCTTCAGATTTTGGGTTGCGTCGGATGTTTGGCTACCCAGCACTTGGTCACATCGTGGATGTGAGATTCGATCCGATAGCACGTTTGGGATTCGGAGGCTCATTTGATTATCATTTAGGAGCTTCTGACTTTGTTCTGAGCAGGTATGTTACAATTAACTCTCGGCAGGTAGAGAGTGGTGATCAGATCATTAGGACATCGCAGCGGGTGGAGAGTGATGCTACTCCACGTTAGATGGAGACTCCAGATCATACTGCATCATTTGGGACTCCAGCTGATGTGGCACAGATTGGGGATCATTTGATTTCGGATGCAGATGATGAATTGGTTTTGGATTCGGTTGCAGCTGATGGACATGTTATGGATACGACCATTGGTTCACCTCAGATGGAGGTGTTTGATTTGTATCAGTTTGGGGCCGCTATCAGGTGCAGATCCGTTGGCAATATTGGGGGAGAGTTGCAGACTTTTCTATTTGTTTGAGGGTCTTTGGAGGCCATTGGGTGAACTACGTGAAGGCTTGATTCCTTGGGCAAGAGGATACGTAGGCAGTCTTTATGATGCAGCCGATTTGGTGAGCAACATCGATATTTGGGGTGAGTGTTCGCACTCTCATTTGGGTCTCAGCAAGTGAGGCATTTGGTGTGGTCGGTGTAGGCTCAGTTTGATTGGTGAGTAGACACTATTTGTTTTGGGTGAGTGTTCGCACTCCCGTTTGGGTCTCGACCTGTTGTGGATGGAGTCCGTTGTCATGAGTCCGTTGCCATGGCGTACTGGATGCAACAAGTGAGATATTTGATGTGGTCAGTGTCGGCTCAGTATTTTGGTAGAAACTTCGCCGAGGTGAAGAATTGTGAATGCGTTTTTGCTTTGCATGTGGGGGCCACAAGAGCTTTTGTTGTGAGAGGATAAAAGAGGAAACCACGTGAAGGTTTCATCAGTTTTTGTGGGGGACCATACGTTGATCCAGCGGGTAAAGAAGGCCCACCCGAAAGTTACCCTATAAATGCATGGTTCTAGGTTTTTCAGAATTGGTGCAAGGGGATTTGTTTTGTTCTTTGCTGGCGGCTACGGAAGATAGCAAGGGCTGGTTTGGACGCAAGAGCAGTCAGGGGGTTCTTTAGGCGGCGGCAAAAGAAAAGTACAGAGGTTGTGTAAGAGTGCAAGCAGGACTTGTTTTTGCGGCTGCAGGTGAAGAACACAGAAGAGATTTTGGCGGCTATTCATAGAGAAGAAGCAAAGTCTTTTGTAGTTGTTCTTTGATTTGTGCATCCCCTTTTGAGAGAGATTTTGTGTGAGGGATCTGAGACTTTGTGAGAGGGTTTAGATTGTGAGATTGTAAACCCCAGTTGTATCTCTCCCTCTAATAGTAGATCTCCCCCCTCCTTGCCCCGTGGACGTAGGCTATTTGCCGAACCACGTAAAAGTTGTGTTCTTGTCGTAATTTGTAATAGCTTGTAGGATCCCTCGACAGGTCAGTCCTAGAACTGATGAGAGGAAGAGCCGATATCTCACTTGGTTGTGATATCCGCTTTAGATTCTTGTTTCCTTGGTGAGACAAGAATTCTTATAGATCTAATCTCTCTTGTTGTGCTGCCGAAGTGCTGCCGAAATTTCCGCTGCGCACAACAGAATCTCTCTATGCCTTTGAGATCCAGAAATTTGCAAACCCATCCTATCTGATATTTCAGAAAAAATTAAACCACTGTGGGCTTTTTGTGCATCATCTGTTTCTGCCTTTTCTTTGTTAAAAGAGATTATATTTGGCAATACTATCCTTTTGAGGATATTCTTGACTTAAAAACAAAATAATGTTTGGGCTCTTCAAAGATGCTGTGGTGGTTGCTTTGATTCTCATGATTTTCTTAATATGGTTTTACTGGACCCCAATGCTATCATCTTTTTTTTTAAATTCATTGGCCTCTTTGATTTTTAGATCGAGCTAATCATGAAAATTAGTGATTTCTTAATTTCAGTATAGGGAAGTAGTAACAATTTGCTTAATTGATTTCTGTATAAAGGTAAATGACTTTAATGCTAGCATATTTTGATTTTTATATTGCCCCTCTAACATTGAAGTTTGTCTCTGGCCCTATGTATGTGTGTTTGGTGTTTATATGGGAAAAGGGACATAAAATATCTGTACATGTGCTGAGTTCTATGACCTTGCATTCACTTTTAACAAGTTCCACGGATAAGTTGCAAAATAAGATGGAAAACTGTCATCAATAACAGAGAAGTTACACAACTTTCTGAAGGTACTAAAATTTACTTACATAGTTCCTGCTATCCTAGTGCTGATGTGGGTGTTTTCTTCTTCATCAAGTTTAGCCAAACCAAAATCAGAGATCTTCGCGTTGAGATCTTTATCAAGCAGAATGTTAGTTGCCTTAATGTCTCGGTGAACAATCTTCAACCTGGACTCTTCATGTAAATATGCCAGACCCTTTGCTATGCCAAGACAAATCTTATACCTTGTTTTCCAGTCCAGTTTCAATCGAGCTTTTTCAGGACCTGTGGACATACATACCTATGTAAGTGAGATCAAAGAATAAAAACTAACATTATGAATCATAATTCCTGTGTTGATGTTTAGCTCTAACCAAATAAAGCACGAGCAAGGCTATTATTTTCCATATATTCATATACTAGCAGCAACTGGTTTCCTTCCATCCCACATCCGTGAAGTTTCACCAAATTCGGGTGTTGTAATGCAGATATCATGCCAATCTCAGTTATAAATTCACGGTTCCCTTGCTTAGACTTTGAAGATAGTTGCTTGACTGCTATTTCTGAGCCATCTGGCAAAACACCCTGATATCATGCCTAGTTATAATTTAGGATTGAAGTTCATAATGTGTCCAAACAAGGAAAAAAAGTGGATCGAAGTGAGAAACGTGTAGAAAACAGCTATTACCTTGTAAACTGGACCAAACCCTCCTTCACCTATTTTATTTGCAGGATCAAAATTGTTGGTGGAAGCCTTGATCTGCTTCAAACTGAATATACTTGTGTGCAACTCTAGACCTTCAAGTTCTGCACTCAAAAAAAGAAAATTTTAACAAAATAAAACTTTTTCTTTGTTCCATTATGCAGTGATGTATTTTTCCTTCCAGAGGTTGTTGTGTAAGCTACATACAGTATAAAGGAACAAAATATTTTAACTAGAAATGTGACAACTGATTTTAAGGGTTTAGAAGTAGTGGAAATAGAGCAGAATGTGATTAGTAATAGCAAAATTATGACAGAAGTTGATAACCAAGTAATATCCAAATGTTATCCTACACTATTCAACTATTAATCATAAGACTGATTTCGGTATATGTTGTATAGAACTAAAACTTATTGTTTGAAGTGGACCTGTGAAACCAAGTGTGGACCCTAGGTGTGGCAGGTTCTAGTTGACAAGCAGCTAGAACTGAACAAAAAGTAAACGGATTCAAAAGATATAATTTGATGACTAGTTCGTACTCTAAACATCAAGAATGAATGGAGAAAAATGACCAAGTAGCCCAACAATATTTTGGTATGACAAAACTGTTATTGTTGTTCAGTACAATACATTCATAAAACGGGAGATGAATGATCCTAAAACCATTACCATACCACTATTTTTAGCTCTTTTCCTTCTCAAGAAAACCAAAAGCATGACAGCTATCAACATGATCAGTGCACAAGCACCAGCAACAATGCTCACGATAGCCCCAACTGATAATCCGTTACCTGTATCTGGCTTGAAATCTACATTGGTAAAATGATTAAATGTCAGCATCAACGAAGCAATGGATAGAGGAAAGAAAATTTACGTACAAGGTTCATTAACTTACTTGGAATAACTGAAATGGCTGATACAATAGGTCCATATACACCTCTCTGAGGAATAGAGTTAGTCCCTTTCCCAGCCCAGTAAAAGGAAATCTCCAAAGTTTGATCAACATCAGTATTAAAGGACTTAATAATATTTTTACCGGTTCCATTAGCTTCTTTTGCTATATTAAAGTCTTGCAAAACCTTTCGACCCTGCATAATTGAAACCTTTATCATACATATCGTAATGACATGGAAATAAGTAGAAGATTATTAGTCCCATAAAATATGTAAAAGCTTTACCACTGATTTATTTGCTCAATCCTTCAACTAAATTCCCGCATAATTTTCACAAATATTCTTAAGGAAACTTCTCAAAGCAACATAAAATCGAAAAATAGCCTATATTTATTCTTGTTCAAGACTCAAAAGTATTTAAGGAACTTGGACTCCTAACTGAGCTAGGAGACATAAAAAAACATAAAACAAACGCATTTATCAGTGCTTTGAGTCAAAGAACAACATATGGCTCAAATACAAATACAAGCTAAAGAGCCAAAGTCATGTACAAGAACATGGTATAAGAAATTCATGCATATATATAGTTGGGTAGCAAGAAATTCATACTTACAAAACCTCCACATAAACGTTTCGAGAATGGAAGACAGAGAAGAGAAAATAATATAGATAGGAATAAATTCAACATATGAAAGTTGAACAATCTAAATGTACCATGACGATGGTCATGTTCATTATCCAAGCCTGTTCCCATAAAAATGTAAATTCTGAAGCAAGACTCAAAGTCCACAAAACTCCATAAAAGATTGACCAAGTTTTCATGGTCGGGTGCCAACTAACATCAATGCTCATAAGTTGGTGCCAAACTCCAAGCCAAGCCAATCATCAGCAAGAAGAAAGTGTCACAAAACCTTGACTGCCACATAGCTGGCAGGTAAGTGAACCATTTTCCAGCATGCAGTGTACGCTAATGCACCATGAAGAACCTCTAAATTTTCCCAAAACTAGAAAAGTGACTAAACAAAATGTAAAATGACAACAAGGTTTGGTATAGCAAATCTCATTCAATGGTTTCACAATTTTTTGCCTATTGCATTTCCTATTTTCCATTTTTGTGGACTAGATATAACAAAAGTGTGCTACTTCTAATGATTTTGTTCAGTTTCTAAATTCAGATTTCATACATGGCGTTAAAGTTTAAATAACTGTGAATTCTTTATCTTCTATTTAAATTTCAATTACAGGCAGAAAATAGCAGAAGTACACTACTATAGAGTATTATACTAAGGAAGAGAAGAGAAAACAAATAACGGAACAAAGTATAACCTTTACATAAGGAGAAATGGAAAAACAAATACTCCTGAAGGTTAAGATATCCATTTGGCCAACAAGCAGAAATTTGATTCTTAAAAGGAGTAACATAATCAGATAAATATAAAGGAATACAGAGTTGTGCCTCTTTGTTAATGTACTAGCAAAGATACCATTCACAACCTAATTTAATATCCCCTCTTCAGAAAGGAGTTCGTGAACAGTTCAGAAGAACCCCAGAACTTTTAACCCTTACTAGGCTTGTTTTCTGGTACAATAGAGTTCACACTCTGAGGTCTGATCCAGTACAATAGAAGTGCAAGGATTTAAGTACCACAATAGTAGGACAAGTAATCACTTTTCTTACTGTTGCCAACAAAGATTATATGGAGATTATGTATTATGACTTGAAGAATCCAGATAAACTAGAACAAAATAGGAAACTCGACTAATCAATTGAGAAAAGTTGCATGATAGAGAAGTCACCTGGATTGATACGTCAAATATTCGCCTGCCATTGCTGGAAAATGTTTGATCATTTGTGAACACTATTTCAGCAAAGTGGAGACTCACATTATAGTTTCCTTTCTGTAAGCAGAGACCAAAATATCTGAGAGAGGCAGGAGCGAGCCGAGCTGTTGTGTACAGTTCTGGGTTGGACATATTCAACATTGATGTGTTTGTAGCAATGTAATTAGCATTGGTATTGTCGGAAAAATATCCTGTACTCGTTGAAGCCCATTTACTATTATCAGAGTAATATCTTGATGCTCCACTTGGAGATGAGTCATCTTCATAGTCATTTCCTTCGATGGTCACCATGCGACCACCACAATTTATGAACAAGTTGTAGTCTGTGGAAGTTGAGGGTTCAGAAATAGTTAGTCATGGAAAGACATTTTCAAAGTTTACAGGAATAAAGTCTATAGTTAAATATAAAAATTCCTAGATGAGACAAAAAGGCTTAAAATCCTTATTGAGAAAAAAAAAATCTTCCATAAATTAAAAACTCACTTCTTGGCTTTCCTGAACAAGGAAAATTTCTCTGTAAACATGTCTCTATCCTATGGAAAAATGAGAAATGCAGAAAAGTAGTTAGTCCAGATTTTTGCAGTTAAAAGCTAAAAACAGTTAAGCTGAGAAAAGGAAATAAAACATACAACCAATGAAACTTACAAATTGCCACTTGTGGATGAATAACTGGAGGCCAGATCCCTGCAAAGAAAACCGACTGAGATAAGGACCCAATATATCCAAATAACGATAAATGAATGAGAGAAAGAAATGGAAATCAAGGTTACTTACACATTCCCTTGTTGGCAACTGGATGGTGCAGGAGAACCTGTGAAATTGTTATAAGATATGTCCCTGCAATATAGGGTTTCAGAAAAATAACTGCGAAAACCCATGCCCAAATGAAATGCAATTGAAAGTTTTCTTATAAACATAACATACAAGTTCTTACTGCTACTCAAGATCCAACTGGGTATTGTTCCATTAAGCATGTTATTTGAGAGAAACCTACACAAGCAGGGCAAAAATAGCCATTGATAGTTTTTATCAATAATAGAAAGAAACACTATGAATTTGTTCCTTTTTAAGTTGGCTCAATTGCACTTATATACCTTATAGTTTCATTCACTTTGCACTTACACTTTTACGTACTTTTCATAGCATTTATATACCCTAAGTTGTTTAAAATTGGTACCCTCTATTATGCAAAAGTGAAAATTTTTACTGTTCCCATATGACACTCACATGATAATTTATATTAAGTGTCATATGAGAACAATCGGGTGAAAATTTCACGTTTGCATAATAGAGGGCAGTGACATGCTAATTTTAAACAACTTAGGGTATATAAACTGCGAAAAAAAAAGTGAGGGTATGTTAAGTTAAAAGAGAGGGAAGCTATAGGGTTAATGGAAGTGGTATGAATCTATGGAACTAAAGTAGGAATCACATATACTTACATATAATTAATTGAACTTCGCAGCCCGGAAAAACTTCCCGGAATAGCTCCACTCAGATTGTTGAAACTCAGGTCTCTGAAAAGCAAGCAGAATAAATGAGGACAGTGTGGGATAACAATACTTTGTTACCATCTGAACGAGTATTCTGTCATAAAATAACAAGGGATTTCGAACAACAGGCTTCATGTCTATTCGTGTTCTAGAAGGAAATAAATAAGGACCAGTGTTTAAGGGGTTAAGAGGTTGAAAATTATGAAGTAAGAATGCAAAATATACTGATCATAACATTTGCATTGCTACAAGACATCAAGATAGCTATTTCTCAAGTATTTTTAGCAAAGCCCATGACATCAAGAAGATCAAAGCAGGCAAGAAAGTTTTACGATCAAAGAAACTGTTTTCGAGGACAATCTTGTGTTGAGGAAATGTTGTAATAGAACCAATAGTCTTGTCAAACGTTGGGGGACAAACATGCATATAATGAGTGCCAGGTGCAATAGAAGGTCAAAAACAATACAACTACTTTGGGCCCAAAACTGTATACAGAACAAAGTTTTGATTATTATATTCCTTTGAAGTTATATCCTCCATGAAACAACTAAGATGCAATTACTGGGAAGTAAAATTTACATCAGTTAAGCACTTTCTTCATTAATAGTGCAAACTTCACCATCAATTAGACTTACAGCAGAAAGAGATTTGTCATATCTCCAATGTAATCAGGTAGCTGACCAGATATTGATAAATTTCTCAAGACCCTGCATTGAACCACCAACAAAGATATTCAATACACAAACAAGACCTACAAATCAAATTGGGATAATCAAATAGGGGAAGTCAAGAGGTTCACACTAACAGTTGATTCATGCTTTTCATATTCTGAAGAGGAGGGAATTCTGTGATGCCTCTAATATCGGTCACCCTCCTGTATCACCAGAACATCATAAGGAGGCAGCAAAAATGTTGGAGACAATTGAAGCATGATGATATTAGTTGCTCTTACAGCTGAGAAAGAGAGGTCAAATTGGCGAAGGTGGGAGGAAATGGTCCTTCCAAAGAAGTTCCTCGCATATCTCTGCCAATAGTTTCAAATATAAACCTCAAAATGAGCATCATATTTTTTATTTATTTATCTTTGTGAAAATCATTAACGAAACCTGAAGCCTCTCAGGGAAAACATAACATGAAAGAGTAATGTAGTAGTACTCACAGCCGCTGGAGCTGCGTCCAGTTGCCAATGAAGCTGGGAATTTTTCCAGAGATTGGGTTGCCATCTATTAAACTGCAGAAAGAAGATCAAACAAAAGCTTCAATGCTGAAATCTGTTAAGCATAAGGAAGATAACCACCTGGCACCTAGGATGATGTTAATCGGATTGACTTAAACTTCTGACACTTATGACTTAAAGTAAGTGAATGTACTATGCGAAGAAAAAAAAATCTGGAGTAAGAACTCTAGCAGAATCAACATCTAATTAATCTAAAAAATAATAAGATGGTAATCCAGTGTGTAGAAGATCCAAGAGATATTATTTGTAGCTCATTTGCATTACACAATAAGTGATCACTTCTTTGCACTCAAGACCATAAGTTGAAGAAAGAAAAGTAATATTCCGGCATCATTAGAATATCAATAAGCTTCTAACTAAATACAGGATCAAGAATAACCTGTACGTATTTCCTTAAAAGATAAATACTCATGTAGCATCATGATAAACTACTATACAACTAGTATTGAATTTAAATAACACTAGTATCTGAGCACAAAACAAACTATGAAAAGTTATTATACTGCAACTCAAGATAAGGAGTTCTATATTTAAACTATAGAATTAACTCTGCTACTCTCATTATATTCGCTAAAATTGAGGATTACTGAATTTTCAAAAAGAAGCAAACCTTACTAGTATCAACTGAATACCAGTATACAGCTGCCTTTTTAGCTCAAATATCAGACACTTGTCCAGTGTCTTCACTGTTGAGGGTTGAGGGAGTTCTATGATAACTGGAAATTTGGGCAAGATACTATGATGATACAGACGTATAGGTTCAGAACTTGTAGCAGGGGAGAGACAGTATCCAAGTCCCACCAGACATACAAAGGGGTCCCCGTAACAGTAAATGTTCACCAGTTCCCTTCAGAACTCCAATTGTGAAGGACTTCTCTCTCTCTCTCTCTCAGGACTTCTCTCTCTCTCTCTCTCTCTCTCTCTCTCTCTCTCTCTCTCTCTCTCGTATTTTGTCCAGGATTTTGGTGCTCTCATTAAGATAAAAGATCAATAGAAACATTGAGAGTAGATCCAGCTGTCTTGACAACCACTAAGACATAAAGTGACATATTGATGGCTTGAAAATGGCATCTTACACCAGGATATCGAACTTATATATGTGCTAGTAGTCCTAGTTCATCCTGCATCTAATCTAGATTGAACGATAATATGTAGGAGATACCCTGACAAATTAATTGGCATATCTGATATACCTTGTAAACAACTATATATCTCAAAAGTTATTTAAGATCGAATATGTTATGCCCTTTATAACTAAAGATAATTATATAATAGATCATTCGATTCTTCCATACATGATTTGTAAAAACAAATGCTAATATGAGTTAAAACATTTCCTTATTCCACCGTATTAAAAAGTTTTCGGATTGCTGAATCACAGATGAGATAGAAGCAACAGAACCATCATAGTATCTTTTGACTCCTATAATAGAAACAGAAGAGTGATAAATGGATCATTCAATGATCTGGATGGGATGGATTCTAGTTTTTTCTTTTCCCTTAATTTAGCCAAACCCTGGGAAATAGAAGAACCATTCATATAATTAGAGAAAATATCTGTATAGAGCATATATTATTATAGGCAATTATCATATCCAAAAGCCTGTATCCATCTCGGAGCATGACATTTACGTTTTGTCCATACCTAATCATTCTTTGAACTATTGGATAAACTGCTTGGAGCAAATGGAGCTTCTCCATTCCATTAAGGAATGCAGAATATTTTAGTTTTATGAATGTATTATATTACTATGACTATCATATGACAGCTGCCATCATTATGTGTTTATTAAACAACAGTTGTATAAACCATGGACTTGATACATGAAACAAATGTGAGGCAAGAGAATCTTAACGTACAAGAAGGACATGTTCTTGAGATTGCCAAGCGACTCTGGCAGTTCTCCAGAGAAATTATTTGAAGCAAGAAACCTGCAGGAAGAAAGAGAAAAGTAAGCATAAAATATGAAACAATTGATCACTAATCCATTAATTCATTGATTTTATTTTGATGGTCGAGAGAAGTAAAATAACTTTATGATGGAGCAGGGACTCACAATCGAGATAACTTGGTAAGTTTACCAATGGTTGCAGGAATTGGGCCTTCCAGCTTGTTAGCATCCAGCACCCTACCACATACAAAAAAGAAAGACAATAATAACATAAAAAACAAGAATAAGAATCATAAAGAAAATAAAAACAAAGCATGAGCAACAATAACAACAATAACAATATTTAGGGTTAATTGCTAAAAGACCCCTTGTAGTTCTATTTGTGTGATGGACTAGGCGAACTTTATTTGACGCTTAAAATCGTTAAAAAGGCTTGAGGAGGCAGGTAGACCCCCTATAGTTCTATTAGTGAGGATAGATTCCAATTTCCAACTTTTTTTCACTCTTAAAGTGTTGAAAAAGTTTCCTAAGGGGGTGTAATCACACTAGCGCCAATACTACAGGGGATCCGTAACAAATAGAACTACAAGGGGTCTATTCGCAACTGGATGATACTACAAAGGGGTCAATCAGTAATTAACCCATTTAAACTCAGAACAAGCGGCAAAGAAGAAGATTTTACAGGATTTGACTCACCGATATTAGGATACTCTTGTTGCTTCTACCTTGAGTTGCAGACTTTAAACTTGAGTTTTGAGCACGACGGTGTTATTAGTTAGTAGGTTCAGTTGTCTTTTTCATATATCTTCATGTATTACATTAAGGGTTAATTGCAATTAGAAGCCCTGTAGTATCACCCAATTTCGAATAGACCCTTGTAGTTATAATTGTGCAGATAGATCGCCAATTGCCTTTATTTAATCTTTTTCACTTATAAAAGAGTTTAAAAAGTTCACTAAGGGGGTGCATTCGCTCTTGGGCCGATACTACAGTATTTTCCACAAATAGAACTACAGGGGTTCTATTCGCAACCGGGTGATACTACAAGGGGTCCATTTGCAATTAACCCTTACATTAACCTTATATGTATTTTTGAGTCATTTGAATTAAGAAAAGCTATAGTTGTCGCAAACATACCCTAAAGATCGGTTAGAAAAAAGATTCTTCTGAGATACATACTTCATTTTTGCAAAACTATGAAAATAACTGCATGCAACATAATTATGAACTCACAGCTTTACAAAATTTAGTATCAACCTACTTAAAATTACCTTTAACTTTGCTTTGTAGTAAACCAAAATACCAACAGATAAAATATGTTTCTTCACTATTATTCCCTTTGATGGAAGGATACAAATTAATCATGTACTCCATAATGTAGTAAAACTTAAACATGCGAACTCCAGAAAGGGAAAGAAGGATTAATTACAGTGACTGAAGAGTAGACATGTTTCCTAGCTCGTCAGGAATCTTTCCAGAAACTCGGTTTCCCAACAGTGAACTGCAAGCCACAGATAATTACACTCCGCCAGTCAAATAGTTTCTCTCGAGCGATATAAGAAAAGGTTAAAAAAAATGGAGATTATTTACATGTTGGTGAGAGGAAGGGAAGCCCATTCTGCTGGAATCGATCCACTTAGATAGTTTCGGGTGAGGTCTCTGCGTTCAAAAGAAAATTTGTTTATGTTTTACCGAATTTCAGCTTGTGTCCGTACAACCAAGATAATATGGTCCGACAAACTTACAGAAACGTTAGGTGTTTGAGATTAGCAAACGCAGCTGGCAGCACGCCTGTTAGGTTCAGACCCCTGAGTTGACTGCATAAAAAACACATTAAAATTTTACATACATGCACAAGCAACAGAGAAACAAAAGATGAATCGCATCATTTAAGCACAAACGACTTACATGCTAGTTACATGACAAATGTTTGTGGCATTGTTGCAGTCACAAGTGAGATTGTTTGCTAGGTAGGAAGAATCAAATGTCTTTACCCATCCTCCACTGCCGCTGCAAGGATCCACTGAGAAGTTCCATTGCATCTTCAACTTTGCCCCGATCTGCTTGAGGGCATCAACTATTACACAAAAGAAGCAATATCAATCAGACTAATCATGCAGAATCTAGAATTGTTAGAATGTTGATGCTACAAAACTTATGACACTGAGAAATAAGTTACTATGAGCTTCAGAAATTGCTTCTGCTGTAAATTTGGGCATTAGTTAAAACTATGATGGATGGAATGTAGTTATTATTGTTTAGCTTTGGCATTGTATTTGTATATGCATCATTGCAGAGGTTAATTATGCAGAGAAATCAATCACCAGCCTGGTTCATCTTCTTCTCTCTAAGAACCCGTTCTCCCATTAACCAATCTCCCGCCTGTGTAAATGTTTGAGCTTACTTAAAGCTTCGCAAATCCATTTCATGGTACCATTGAATCGACAAAGGGAAACTTTAACGAATGGCGATGACAAAATAATATAGACCTTCTAACAAGCCATTTCTATAAACATCTTATGAGCATGTCCGCTGATTGAAAATTCAATACACATGACACCAAATATCGTAACGGCTGATTAAGCAGAGAAATGAATTACAAGCCTAACCCATCTTCTTCTTTCTCAGCATTTCATTCAAGCTCACTCAAGGCTTCTGAAATCTATTTAAAATGGTAGCATCAACAGCTAGAAAAGCAAAAACCTTGACCAACTGTAACAACACTATAGAGTATAGACAGCAGAGCTTCTCTCAAAGGCATTTCTACAAACAGCTTGCGAGCAAGCAAAATGTTACAATTTCATCATTGTCACATTACAAACAATTTCGTCCAACAATATTGTTATCACTATCACAGAGGGCCAATTTTCGACAATGGGCTTAAAATTCAACCCACAAGTTGTTCCTGTTATAAATGCTACCTGTAATCTGAAGCAGTTGCTTTTCAAACTTCCCTTCTTATTCAAAAGTTCAAAAAGAACAAAAAACAGAGAAAATACATTGATTCTAGGAAATTTATTGCATATAGGTAGTGGGGAAAAAGGGTTAAATGCTGTTAAACTCCCTTTAACTTTGGATGATTACCAGAAAACCCCCTTAGCTTTCAGAATACCAACCCCCCCCCCCCCCACCCACCAAAAAAAAAGGAAAAGAAAAAGAAAAACCATCTAGTTTAGGGGTTAGCAGAAAACTGCTTTAACTTTGACATTTTATCAGAAAACCCCCAAATTTATGGGTTTTTTTTATAAAATTTTAAAATTAAAGGAGATTTTCTGATAAATTTGAAAGCTTTGATAATCTCTATAGTTCTGATATTTTGAAAGTTAAGGAGGTTTTTTCTTTATCATCCAAAATTAAGGGGGTTTAATGATATTAACCCAAAAGCCATGAAGCCTGCGTCTTTTTATGGGCCCTTTTATTTATTCCGTATCATAAGAGACGTGTGTCACAACAGCAATAGCTGCTCGCGGGGCCCACTGTTTATCACTAGCTGTCAAATTTGACGGTAACGGCGATTTTTACTTTTTTGTGATTTACTACCTCTACTTATTTTCAATTACTGGCCTTTTTCTCGTCCTTTCCTAGTTAATTTTTATGTCCTAGACCTTCCAACTCTTAATAGTATATGTACGAGAAGAAGAAAAGTACATATAACCTAAGGTAAATTTCACTAAACCCCTAATAAATTTGGGCCTTCGACACTTCATCCTTAAAAAGTTTGAAATTTACAGTACTAAACCTCTAATAGAGTTGGGAATTACAGAAGACCTCTAAACTATTTTGATATTTGTCATTTAAGCCCTAATAAGTACTTCGGAAAAATGCATCCAGCCCCCAAAACGAAAGAAAATGTGCTTTCTTCTCCCAATACTTTTTCAACGGGTGCTTTGCCTCCAAAAGTAAACTTTGTGTTCTCTGAGCCCCTAAAACACAAAACCCAAGAGATTTAAATTCGTGAAGATCATAATACTCTTCATGGTCACCTCCTCCTTCCTCTCCAAACCCAGCGACCGCAACCTCCTTTCCTCCTCCTCCTTCCATGACCTCAAGCTCTCCTCCGCCTTCAAAACCCAATCTTTCTCCTCCCCATCATCGTCATCCTCCGCCCCCCAAATCTCCGCCTCTTACGACCTCTCTTCCCTCCGCTTCCGTTCCATCAAAGAATCCATCGTCTCCCGCGAGATGATCCGCTGCTACATGACCGACATGATCACCTACGTCGACACTGACGTCGTCGGCGGCGCGATGGCGCCGGATCCGCCGGCCTCTCATGCACCTACGAGCTCTTTAAGAACCCCGACATCAACGTCGCCATCATCGAGCAGTCCGTCTCCCCCGGCCGACGCCTGGCTCGGCGGCCAGCTCTTCTCCGTCATGGTCGTCCGCTAGCTCGTCCACCTCTTCCTCGATGAGCTTGAGGTCCCCTACGACAAGCAGGAGGATTACGTCATCATCAAACACGCCGCCCTCTTCACCTCCACCATCATGATCAAGCTACTGATGCGGTCCAGCGTGAAGCTGTTCAATGTGGTGACGGTGGAGGATTTGATAATTAAGAATGGGAGGGTCGGGGGGTGGGGGGAGGGGTCGTGACGAACTGGGTGTTGGTGTCGATGAACCACGATACCCAGTCGTGCATGGATCCGAACGTGATGGAGGCCAAGGTCGTGGTGAGCTCTTGTGGGCATGATGGGCCTTTTGGGGGCACTGTGGTTAAGAGGCTAAGGAGCGTTGGGATGATCGACACCGTGTCCGGGATGAAGGCGTTCGATATGTTAATGTTATGATTATTAATGTTACGCGTTGGTTGTTAAGGTTACATATTAGTTGTTAAGATTACGATTTGGTTGTTAATATTACGGTTTGGTTATTAAGTTTACAGTTTGGTTGTGAAGGTTACGAGTTAGTTGTTAAGGTTACGGGTTGACTGTTAGGTTACGGGCCCGTAACCTTAACAACTAACGCGTAATAGGTGAATTCTCATAAACAACAATATTAGGCAATTGAAGAGCTAAAAAAATAAAAAACGAATATTATAAAAATACTTTTAGAATTCAAAGACTTCACAACCAAAGCGTAACCTTCACAACCAAAGCGAAACCTTCACAACAAACCTGTAAGCTTAACAATCAATCTGTAACCTTCATAAAAAATATGTAACCTTCACAACCAACGCTTATCCTTAACAATAAACGTGTAATCTTAACAACCAACGTGTAACTTTCACAACCAACGCGTAGCCTTAACAAACAACCCGTAATCTTTACAACCAACACTTATCCTTAACAACAAATATTCTAAAAATATTTTTAGAATTCAAAGAGCCCAAGAGCCCCAAGGCCTATCAAAGACCCTTAAATATATATTATAGTTGTAGGGGTTTCAACCCCTAACCTCTTGTCCAACCTCCTAAACTTTACCACTAGGCCAAGTGGCCCAAAGTATTAATGTCACTCAAAATATATATACATATATATCCCAACGTATAACATTCACAACTAACCCATAACCTTAACAACCAACCCGTAACCTTAACAACTGACCCATAACATTAACAATCGACCCGTAGCCTTAACAATTAACCCGTAACCTTAACAATTAACGTGTAACTTTAATAACCAACGCGTAACCTTCACAACCCATAACCTTAACAACCTATCCTCTCCCCCTTATGGCTTCAACCTATAACCTTAACTAGCAACCCGTAATCTTCACAACCAATGCGTAAACCAAGACCTCAAGTTGAAGCCATGAAGGGGAGAGATGTTGAGCAAAGACCACCGCAGATCAATTTTACTCACACAAAAGTTGCCTACTATATCATACATTGCTATATATGTTTTCGAATCTTACAAAAAATTAGTAAGAAAAAGGAAAATTACCCAATAATTAACCCTTCAAAAAATAAAAAAACAAGATTAAAATCACTAACAGGACCCACTTCCTTCTTTCACCTCCTCAATCCCTTCAAATGCTTTAATTTTCACACAATCTTTTACCTGAAAATTCTTCTTGCACTCATCAACTTTCCCCTTAAGCTGCCCAACAAGCCGATTCACCATATCTCTCCTCCCAGTCACCAAACAAACAGTGAGAAACCTCGCCAAGAACCTCATATGCTTGTTCATCAGCCTCAATTCCTGTTGCCCTTGCCCTAACCCTAATCCCTCCCCTCTAAAGTACTCCCTGCTCAAGATCGCCTCATAGAACATAAACGCCTCCGATGAAATCGACGGCGAGGGGATTGACGGAGCTTTGATGGCGATGGTGTAGGCGTATAAAATTGTCTATAGGTCCCTTATCACAGCTCGACGATGCCAATTCAACAAACGGACCATCGAGCGACGTATCCAAGCACGACCGTTAGTCCGCGACACCGAAGCCGGATGATTACGCGACGAAGCGGGATAACGAGGCTACGAAGCCAACAAATCGCACCCAAGCATTGGAACGCATCCACTCGCACGCGGAATCAAACCAACGTTTCGGGGAATCACCGAGTCATCTAAACAAGAGCGAACTCAGTGATATAACGATCGAATCAAGATCAATTCCGGACTCGAACTCAGAAGCGGATTAACTGCCATATTTAGAATCAAATCAACAAGTCGATTCCAAACCAAGTCAACCACAAACCGAATCAAAGTCCAAATCAACAACGAATCGGAACCCGAACGACGGAACCCGAACGACGGACGAAACGAACACACCCGAGGGACTCGGCCCAAACCGAACCAACCCGGGGTGGCTCGGCCCCCGCCCCGCCCCCGGGTGGCGCGGCATGAGCCGAGCCACCCCAAGGTGGCCGGCAAACCCCCCCCTCTCCCCTTGTATGTTGTGTACACGTGCATACGCACAGGTTCGAGTGGCTATAAATAGGAGAGGTGTTGTTCATTCTAAAAGGTTGGATTTTGAAGGAGGCGAAGCCCTGCTGGATTGGAGATTCAAAACTTAGAAAAGATTCAATCTTTGGAGACTCGAAGACTTGCTCATCCGGATCTGGTGCTCAGCGATCGACAACGCCAAATAAGGTAGGAGTTTGAGAGGACCGGATCGGGAGATCTACGTTTCTATACTCCGGATCTAAGCTTGGTTCTTAGATCCCGAGATTGAGCGGTTGTTTCCTTGGTGAAACAATCCCTCCGGCTATTATCTCCCTTGGTGGAATAATACCCGTTATACTGCGTAGATCTGTCCGGATCTGGATCTAGCGGTGGTCCACGGCAAATAACCCCGGCGCAGGCAAAGAACCCACAAAAGCGAGTGACCGCAAAACAGGAGCTCGCGATTCGTTCGACATAAAAGGAAACAAATTGTAATCTTTCTTTTTCGTATTTTGATTTTCATTGTAACCGGATCTTATAAAAAGACCGGATCTTTGTAACGCATAAAGTTGTTAACTAAGATGGCAATGATATCAATGAAGAAAGGCACAAATTTTCCGGCGAACAATCTGGCGACCACAGTGGGAGCCATCGATCTCGCCGACGAGATCGGCGCGTCGCAGCCGCGGATCCCGATCCCGGTCGTGGAGGAGGTCGAATACGAGTTCGACCAACAGAAGTTCGAGGCGTACCTATCGTCCTCGTCCGGATCTACCTCCTCCCGCAAGTCTAAGTCTCCAAAGTTCTCCTCCAAGAGGAAACTTCGTTGGTACGAAGATGTTGAAGCTACCAACGAAGATCTCGCCCCGTTTGATGCCGAAGCTGCATTGGGTGAGATCTCCCCAACCTCCAACCAGGTCAGATCCGCTCTGGCCAAATCCTCCGTTGCCGGGGGCGTAGTGACTCTCTCGAAGAGAGCCCGCTAAAGGTAACGACAACGCCTTGCGAAACAATTCGCAAAGGCCATGGAATCTGTTGACGGAGTTCGCTACAAGGCGGATCTAAAGAACAGAAGAGGTAAACGGCCTCAACGACCGATGAATGGTAACTCCTCCAAGCCGCCGACGGACGAATGTGTCCGCGTCAAACGGAACCGATCAACGCTGGAGGAGCGCATTCGCAAGCGCCGCGCACTATCAGCGCAGGCACGGGCTCAAATTGAAGAAGCCCGTAGAAGGCTACAGAAGGAGGTGGCAAAGAAACCGCCCCAAACCCGATAAGTATGGAGGCCAAAATCTGAAACGGCGATTCAGGTTAAGGCACAATCGTTACAGCCTTCGAAGCAGGTTCAATCTCCGGCGAGCCAACTCAAATCGCCGATGATCCCTACAATTGCTCCGGGAGATCCTGCGGAACCATCCCAGAAAAGGAAGTCAGTCTTGGAGCACCTCGGTCCACTTCCCGAGGAGCGAAGCAAAGCTCCAATCCAAGAACATTTGGGCCCACTGAGACAGCTCCGAACTAATCAACATGCTGGGGGTCGACACAACCCTCAACATGACAAGGAGTTCACGGCACCCAAGCGCACTACCTTGCGCATCGAAGTTCGAGAGCCCGTTGAGAATTCATGCCCACAAAGGCACGTTTCGAGGCGAGTGACTCTCGAAAGTCCAAATAAGGTAATTCGCTCTCAGAAGGAAACGTTGTCATCCGATGATGATAATGTTATACCTGAGAAATCGTGCCAACACACGATAGGTTACTCTGATCAAATTGACGAGTTGTACTATCGTGCTGGGGGTACGAGCAAATCCAGAAAGAGGAGCCCTCGAAGGCTCGAAACGCAATGTCCTTGTTCGAAGCTCATTCGAGCGGTACTCTCTGAGTGCAACTGCGTCAAGGCAGTCCCTGAGAGAATCTCTGTATTTGAAAGGCTCAGCACTAAAACGCCAAAGCCAAGGCCTACGCATTCCCGACGAAGGAGAGCGGTGGTTGAAGATGGAGAATTTCCAAAGGTCACCGCTAACGTGACCAGCAAAAGGACATTGGCACGGGATGATCTCGAATCAATTCTGGGAGCATCTCGGCGTTTAACCCGTTTACAGTCTGGAGCCATCTCACGAAGGACGTATGGCAGGGTTCGGACAAGACCACCTTCAGAAGATGAGGAATCGGATGCTTGCTCAGCGGTTGCGTCTGATAACACTGTATCCAGCGAAAGAGAACCCCGCGAGTCATTCATGATAAGCGTGGAACAAGTGGCCAAGATGCTTGAAGAAGCCATGGCCAAACAACAGGAGACCTTCAGGCTCGAGATGCAGATGGCCATGCAGACCATGAGGGAGATGCATGAGCAGCAAATCCAGGCACTGAGGAACCAGCAAGGCGAACCAAGCCACCGTAATCAGGTTGTTCAAGAAGTTGAGCATACGGATACGGATGAAACTCGCAATGCCGATGACCCTCCCATAACGCAGGGGGTGGTAATGAGGATGCCAACGAAGATACAAGTGAAAACTTGAAGATCAAAAGCCTCGAGAGCAAAATCAATACCTTGATGTCCGCTCAAGAGGTGAAGAAAACAGGCATTCCTTGTCCATACCCAAGGGAGTGGGAATCAATCCCCTATCCGGCGAAGTTTAGTCTAATCAATTTCACGCCGTTCGATGGGAAAGGTTCCCCCACTCAGCATTTGATTTATTTCAAATCGCACCTGGGTGTTATCTCCGGCAATGAGCCTCTGATGGTGCGGTCATTCGTTGGCACTCTTCGTGGAGCCGCCTTCGATTGGTACCGCCGCCTCAAGCCAGGTAGCGTGAGCAGCTGGGACGATATGGAGACCATGTTCCTCACCAACTTCTTCGACGACGACACCGAGATATCCATCGGAACGTTGCTCGACGAGAAACAAAAGGACGGGGAGTTAGTCGAAACCTTCGTCAAAAGGTTCTGGAACAAAGCATTGAATTGCCGGGACCCGATCACCGAGGAGTTCATCCTCCAAACTTGCCACAACAACCTCGCATTGGATGTGTTGGAAGCAATAGGGACAGCACCATCCAATACTTGGAAAGACCTGAAGGTCCGAGGGGAACAAGCCGAACGCTTCCTCCGAAGGAAGAAGGCCGAGAGGGGTCAATCGACGACGAATCCTCCGAACTCGAACTTCGCCTCCCGTGGTAAGGGCAAGACACCCGCAACGACTGTCGATGCTAATCAAACATCGCAACAGCAGTTCCGGAGGCAGCAAAAGACTTCGGAACAGAGGCCTCAAAAAGAGTACTCCTTCAAGGACGAAGATATTCCAGCCATCTTCAAATCCCTCCTTGACAATAACAAGATCAAGCTCCCACCGATCACGAATCAGGAGGAAGCTGACGATATTGCGGATCCGAAGTACTGCGCATACCACAGGAGGATCCTTCATCCCACCAAGGCCTGCTTTACTCTAAAGAATAGTATCCAGACCTTGGTTGAAGCCGGCGTCATAACGCTAGAGTGAGCCAGTTAAGAATGGCGAGACTCCAGTGGGTGCACGAGTATAAACTGTATTCCCTAACTCCGATCGGTATAAGAGTATAAACTGCTCCCAGCAACTCCGACTGGTATAAGAGTATAAACTGCTTCCTGACACTCCAAAGAGTATATGAGTATAAACTGCTTCTCAATCCTCCGACCGGTATAAGAGGTTAAACTGCTCCCTGATACTCCAATAGGTATATGAGTCTAAACTATTTCCTTTCTTCCACGGGAAGTTCCTGGAGAGTGCCATGCGTGGTATTCTTAAGGATAACCCGATTGTACAGCTGATGCAATGATACACCAGTTTTGCAAAGAAAGCTGGGGGTGAATAATTCATGTAACGGGAAGTTCCCGGAAGAATGTTAAATGTAATATTCTTAGGGATAACCCGGTCATGATGAATAAAGTGATAAACACTAAACTCCTAATTTCCGAACACTTGATTAAACAGGAAAGAATTTTGGTCTATCAATCATTGACCAATTATCAAAACCCTTTGTGTTAAGTTCTTATCACTTAACATCAAGAACCCCCTTTGAGTGATTTGAACGAATCAACATTCCTACAATGATTTGTACTCTTACTCTCACTTTTCACTTGGTCAAACCTTCCTACAGTTAGGACCAAAACCAAAATCCCCT
>BQKN01063592.1:224438-239345 GCA_022839385.1 Asparagus kiusianus
TAGGATGGGTTTGCAAATTTCTGGATCTCAAAGGCATAGAGAGATTCAGCTTGGAAAGTTCAAATCAGGACAAGAGTCCGTTATAGGTAAAATATGTCAAGAACTCTATGGGACAGTGGCTTACAATTGAATATAAGTTTCATGATACTATTTGAAGTGAAACCATTCATTCTGCAGATACTTTCATGAATCACGGCACATATACAAGCACACTCTTTAGGTAACTTTTTAGCTGTACTAAATTGATAAAATTTGATATGTCATACAACTCTTGTGTTCTCTAGGTCTAATAGGTCAATTGATATCAAAGCTCCAAAATTTTAAGATTTACTCCCAGAATGAAGTAGTCTGTCAATGAACACTTTTTCAATAGTAAGATGAGTGAGACCATTTGGTTAATGAGTTGGAGACATGAGAAAGGACAGAAACATGAGAAGTTCTTCTTTTGATGGAAAATATTCTGTATCCACTCTTTCCTGAAAATGTACATACTTTAAGCCATAATAGTCTTCCATAGCTGAAGCCCATCTCTACTGTAACTTTCAGCATATTCATTTGTATTATCCTAGTGTCAGAGAAGATAATGCAGTTCTCCCTAGAAAAATCATGCTATTTTCTCGCCTAAGTAGATTTTCTCCATGTCTATCAGAATTTTGGCTCTTGTTTCCAACTTATATAAAAATTTTCTGCCTTACAAACATTTCTTTTAGGTTTTATGGCAAGGGATTCTCTCGGTCATTGCGTAGCATAAACACTTCTATTTTAAAACAGTTTTGGGTACTGTATAAAAAACGACATTTCTCCCATGTTATTGAATAAACACCTCTACAGTGAATGCGAACTATGACTTTGCTATTGCATTTCACAGTTCAATTAGATTCACTGAGATGAGTTACCATTTGTCGGAGGTTTTATTCATATTCTTAGTTTGTTAACTTTCTATTGTGAAATAGAGATGACTTTCTGCTCTATAATCTTGGCCCACTTGTAGCCTTTCTGCTAATGGATGATAAAGTCTAGTTTTCATTGTTGGCAAATGAAATAAAATCCGGCGAAAATAGATCTTATTTTCTCTCAAAATATGTTTCATTCTGTAAGGGCATTGCCTTATGTTTTGTATGATTCTTATTTAATGTTTAATGCTTTCTATAACAATCGCCATTGGTTTGTGCAGCGGATATATGGCTCCAGAATATGCAATGAGGGGATACTTGACAGACAAAGCAGATGTTTATAGCTTTGGGGTTGTTACGCTGGAGATTGTTAGTGGAACAAGCAATACAGGCTATAGGCCTAAGGAGGACTTTACTTATCTTCTTGATTGGGTAAGAATTTAAACTTAAATTTAAAAGAACTAAAAATATCTTATAGCATATGTTAAAATTAAACAAACATTAAAATTATCCAGTAATCAATTTGAAGGTACAGTATTGATACTAAAATTTCGACCATTTAATGATACTATTTATCATGCTGCTTTAAGCAAGTTCATGACTTTCCCTGGTCGCATAACCATTTGGTGAACATAATCCAAAATTAAGTAAGGGTTGAACACAAGATTGGTTGGATTTCTGTTTAAAGTTTTGAAGCCAAAAGCTTCCTGTGTTTGTTTAACTGACACTCTAAGAAGAAAACCCATCTGGATATATAAGTTAAGCTTGAAACATACTAATCCTTTTAAAAAAAAAATCCTTCTCTTATGCTATTCTGTGGGACTGCCTTAATATAATTCTTACATGTCTGTGGGACTGCCTTAATATAATTCTTACATGTCTTGTATATGTTCAACTAATAAAAACAAGCAGCAGTAGATATAACATGGATTGTTTATACCAACTACTACCATGGTTGTGTAACCTCCTGTCATACCACAAAGAGCTTTGGGGTTCAAATAATCAAAATCTGCTCATGGCAGGTTACTATTTCCTTTCCCCAAAAGAAAAATATAATATGAATCAAAGATTCAGAATCACGCAATAAACATATCGCTCGAACCCCAACCCAAATAAAATGAGTTTGAATATTGTGATGAGCTTGATGTATTTGGGATGAATTGATGTATCTTTGCAATTATTATCCTTTCAGTTTCATATTTCTCTTTGATATTGACATTGAGAAATTACATTTACCATCTGGAATGCAGCTCTATGTTTTACAAGAGCAAGGGAGATTGTTGGAGCTTGTGGACCCAAACCTGGGTTCAAACTACTCAAATGAAGAGGCAATGCAGATGTTGAACGTGTGTCTCTTATGCACCAATCCATCCCCAACTCTTAGACCTCTAATGTCCGAAGTAGTGACCATTCTTGAAGGCAAAAGATCAGTGAAGGCGCCCTCTATGAAGCCTGCAGTCTTGAATGGAGACGATTTGAGGTATAAATCATTAAGGAAACAATCTCATGACAGCCAAACGCAAAGTATCTCAGATTTGCCATGGACTGACTCCTCCATATCAGTCCAAAGTACAGAAGAAGGAGATATTTTGCATTCCTCATCAAGCAAGGTTCTTCTTGATTACAGGGGAGCGTCTACAAGTCGAAGGTATGAATCCAAGTCACTACATTACTTTTATATATAGAGATTCTTCGGCCTATCGTTTATGCTTGTGTTCGAAATCTGTTAGCTAATATGAAACCTTTCATTGTCGTTGAGTGATTCTAAAATCCTAACTGCAACATGATTTCCTCAAAGTCATTGTTCCAAGTGATTAGGTTTGTTGTTTGTGCATGCATGTCATCTTTTAGATGCTTCTACCTTTGTTGGTGGTCCATAAACTGTTGCGTGAATTTATATTTGGAAGTTCTAGTTCATTATTTTTGGGTATCTGCAGATGCAC
Organism: Asparagus kiusianus; assembly: GCA_022839385.1. Taxonomy (NCBI): domain Eukaryota; kingdom Viridiplantae; phylum Streptophyta; class Magnoliopsida; order Asparagales; family Asparagaceae; genus Asparagus; species Asparagus kiusianus. The sequence goes on from BQKN01063592.1 coordinate 227,275, forward strand.
CCCCTGTACTATAGGGGTATAGCAATTTACCAGCCATGTTCTATTTTATTAGCATGTACACCCCTTGCCTATTAAGGCGGCATGTTTTCTCATTAGTTTCAAGCTCTCGTGGAAACCATGCGATGGTCAAAATTAGGCATTTGCTAAGAACAAACTCAGGCGACCATCATTTAACTTTGAAAGTCAACTGAAAATAACATTGCAGTGGGGACCATAAGGTGGATGTATTGTGGATTCTTGACACTTAAAATGTAGATAAATAGTTACGAATATATCATACATTTTCAGTTAGTACGTAGCCTCGCATGCACCCTTAGACCTTAGAGCACATGTTTTGCCTGAACAAAAGTTGACTATCGGTGCTTTTAACAAAATAGTCTTGTACTTTTACATGCAACTCTCGTTGGGTTCCCAACTTTTTCGGTTGACATTCCTAATTAAGCCTTGTATTACATGTACAGGGGCGACGGCCAACACCAGTAGTTAGATGTGACCACGGAGAGATATCACTTGTTCAATTTTATCTACAGTTCCGATGTAATTTATTATCTCTTTGTATTAAGGAATATTTTGTAAATTCTTTCCTCTTAACCCTTCGTGTGCATTCTGCGTGGCTAGTATGCTTCCATCTTTTCGGAAGCAAGCAAGTGTTGTAATGTATATATATATATATTTTATTATAAATAGAGGTGGTATTCCTTAGTTTGTGCAAAGAGGAGGAATAATAGATGCCCCCGTTTTAAGAGGCTCAACTTATTTTAACTCATCCGTCTGTGTTTCTTTTCTTTTCTATCTATCAAATTAAGATAAATTAACCTGTTTCGTTCCATGTTTTGTCTTTGATAAAAGTTAAGCAGGAGTCTATCCTTTCTTCATGTGGCATACAGGATTTAATGGGACAAAGTAGAAGGTTAAGTCAAATAGACAATTGAATAAAAATTGACTCGATGGCTATTGCAATGAACTCTTTTACACCGAACAGAGAGAGCGCTGAAGCTGAACGAACGTCAACCGGAAGAAATGTGGAAGAAAAAAAGAGAATGTCATCTACCCAGTGAAACTCTCTACTCCCCAAGGGGTATTGAACAATATAATTTTCCTAAATAAAAACTAGCCAAGTTGATTGTACGGCCTAAGGATTGATCGATCACCCACCCGTTTACGATGCCAGCCGATAGTGCATTCATTGATGTCAAACTCAGTGGTTGCGTTATTATTTATTGCACAAATAAAAAGTCTACCCTGGAACAAATTCGACGGCTTTCGTTTCGGACTGTCGTACGATCGAGGCAACAGTAGCCTTCATTTTGCATAATTAAACCGTTGGCTGGAAATAAAACCAATTAACTCTTCCTAAGGTTTGAATAATCGATGAGGAAGAAGAATGTCGATCTCTTGTTTTTGACTTGATGGTAAAAGAGCCCGCCCACCTACGCGTTCTTCTCTCTAGCCGCCATGCAAATAAATTGATAGTCTGTGGTCATCAAATGAAGAGCTATAGCAGCGTTAGGAGCGTCAGGCATCCATTTTTATTCAAAAGTTTAGCCTAATTAAAAAATAATAATAAAGGGACCGCGATTTAGCCGTAATTTAGGAAAGCTAGCAGATGGGTATACAATAAAATTAAACATGATTGATCACGTAACTCAAATGACGTTAATCCTTTTTAAGTCATACTGGCCAAAAGATGTTATCCTTAATTCATCTCCATTCGTGGTGGAGTCTTAATTTGCTTCGGGTCTATGTTTGCTTGTGTTGCTCAAGGTGGGGCTCACGCCATTTTATACAGGGGGTTTTGGGCAAACTAGGGTTCTTGTGTGCATTTGCTATGTTGTGTCTAGTGTGCCCTTGTTCATTTACCAATTGTTTAATAAGCAGAAATCGTTGTATTATATTCAGTAGACATCCACGCTGAAACAGAGCTAAACTCATTTGCTTCCAAGGGAATGTGGAAAATTTATTGGAAGTTCGCTCATTTATACAGTTTAAACGTGTCATTGGTCTCTCAAATGCCATGAGAGGAGCTTCAATCTCACAGGATACTAGTAAATTTATCTGATCTTATGATTCAAATATGGCTAATATTTTTGAGAAAATTTGGTTTATGGACCTTTTCCGACTCGAGCATAAATTATGTTAATCTAGCTTAGTTTATGGCCCTTTTCCGACTCAAGCATAAAAGCATTGTGTTCACTACAGTGAGGAACTGTTTACGTGCTGTTTGGGAATCTCAAATCAAAAAGGTTTTATATCTCTTATGCTTGGTTAGTATAATAATTTATGTAAAAAGAGGTCTTGAAAAGACCAATGACATCATTTTTTATGAAACTCATTTCTGCTCTTCCCAAATGTGTTTTACAAGTCATGAAATATTCATGCTTTATTGGTAAACCAACCAAATAGCCCCTTAAGTGAAATGCAAACATTTTCTTTATGAGCTAAATTACCATATTGGTATTCTAACTTGACCCTATTGTCAAATATGATATTTATTTCTTCTCTAGCGTTAATATGGTATTTTAACTCTTGTCCTGATGATAATAAAGCCTTTTTCCACTCACAGACGGTGAGGATTCCTAAGGACTGGATTTTTTTAATGAAAATTTTCTTCCATCTCCATAACCTATCAAAATTATTAAATCTACACTCTCCTCATCCTTCAACTTCCTCAATTCAAATCTATTTCACCCCATTTACTCAATAGGATCCTCCTTTGAGCCATCTCTTTCTTCTTCCGCAATTCAAATTTATTTCAACCCTCATTTGTCAAAATTATTAAATCTACATCTCTATGTATAGAGGAACCCTTGTTTACACAGTTTTAGGGAGCTTGCACATTGTTAGATTTACATAAACTGCTCTGATAGCTTTTCAGTGTACGAATGTCGGACAGCGACGTGATGTCCTTTACAACAACTCCGACAGATTATATTGTTTACGCGGTGTTAGTAATGCTACATAAACACTCTCATTGGTCTCATTTTGTAGCCCGACATAAACTTTCTGCTTGGATTTCATCTTCTAGTTTCTAACACCTCAGATCTGCTATAGTTTTGTCAGCCAGTCTAACTATTTTTTTGGCAAATAGATTATGGACCTTTAACTTTATGCATGTGGGTAGCATAAGTTTAGCACAACGTAAATGTTTGCGGTGAAAGTTGATTCATTATTTGGGAACTCATTACAATCGTATATCGACTTACAAGTTCAAAAGAGTGAGCCTTTTTATAAGACTTCTCTTACACAAATAAAATAAAAAAGATTATAACTCTCTCAAAACAAATGCAGAGGACGTTTATCACCCGCTGCTTGCGTGGGATCTTTGCCTGTGACGGGGACGCGTTAGTCTGTGAACCGCCGCGGAACAGATCCGGTTGACAAAGTGATTATTAAAAGTTTTTACTTCATAAAGGAAATAATCGCAGAAGTGATAATCTCGACCAAGCGAGATTATGACACTTCTCGAGATCAAAACAAAGTTTGTTCCGGAGGAAAAAGGATACGGGCCTCAGATCTCTCAAAAAGCTTCCCCTTTATGTTGAAGTTCGTCAAGATCTGCTAGCCCTCTCTGAAATTCGTGCTTCACTCTTCAAATCGACAGCACCTCACCCAAAATTTTAGATCTTGAGAGATGAGCCTTAGGCTTGTATTTATAGGCTTTTGTTGTAGCATTTTCTGATAAGAACTGATGCTTTAGCATCATTTACTGTTAGCAACTACTTAACCACGTTCAAGGATAATATTAAGGTAGTTGGGAGGCTTAGGAACGAAGAAATCCTGAGAAAACCCGTTGAAAAAACACGTTTTTAGTGTTTCTGTGCGCGAGTCACCATCTGGTGGCTCGGCACTGTGCGAGCCACCGTTTGTTGGCTCGCGGACGTGCGAGCCACCAAATGGTGGCTCACACCCATGCGAGCCACTGGCTTTGGTCCTTGTCATTTTGACACGATTTGACCGCCAAGGGTTTTTTCGGTTCGTTTGGTTTAGCCTTGTTTCGCCATTACTCGCATTTTGTCGTTTCGTTGACCTGACCGTTTTAAAAACATAACTCCTGGTTGAGTTGTTTTGTTGTTTCGTGTGTCACACTGACTCGTACAGTTCACCAATTCACTTTATGCATTTTGTTAACTTAGAGGTGGCGGGTGAGCGTATTGGCCACTTGGAGATGGCCGGTGAGCGCGCGGGCCACTCGGAGCTAGCCGGTGAGCGTGCGGGCTACTTGGAGATAGCTGATGAGCGTACGGACCACTTGGAGGTGGCCGGTGAGCACGCGGGCCACTTGGTGGTGGCTGATGAGTGTGCAGGCTGCTTGGAGGTGTCCAGTGAGCACGCGGACCACTTTGAGCTGGCTGATAAGCGTGTGGGCCACTTGGGGTTGGTAAGTGAGCGCGCGGGTCAATCGGACATGGTTGATGAGCGCGCGTGTCACTTGGAGGTGGTTGATGAGCATGCGGGCCACTTGGAGGTGATTGATAAGTGTGCGGGCTACTTAGAGGTGGCTGGTGAGCATGCGGGCCACTTGGTTTGCCATTCTGATGGCTTGTTACTACGTCATCAATAGTTCGTTGATTCGCTTCTTAAGCTTGTCGGCGTTAAATAATCCTCCTTGACTCGGATAATGATATTCATCATTTTCTCTCCATCTCGAACTGTGTGCGGGAACCTATAGGAAATTTTTGATGCCCACGGATACCCTCTCCAAAGTGTTTCAGATCCATTCTTTTATAGAGGAGTCTGGAATGCTTTGGATAAAATAAGTCATGTTTTCAATCTCTTCAGTATTTTGTTGAGGAGATCACATAGAAGGACATGTGAATAGCTTCAAATCTTGACTTCTTCAGTCTTCAGTCTATTCTGTTTTTTGTCGAATAGTTAAAGTTCTTCCGGCGTTACGTTTATCGTCTGACCGTTATCGAAATCTTGAACTAAAGTTGGTGTGTAAGTTTTTGAACTTAGCTCATATCATTGAGTTTACTTTGAACTGATCATCTTTGTCTGGACTTTGTATCTAAATGTGATTGAACTTCCCAGAATCATCCTTTAACCTAGAATTTTTCTTAGCCTTATTTTGGCAAAGTCTTCAGCACGCTGACCGGTGTTGACCTCAATTTGCAACGCGTTGACTGGAGTTGACTTTCATTTATAACGCGTTGACCGGTGTTAATACAGTTTAAGCTCTTAAGGCATTGGAGTGTAGCGGTCCCAAATGCTGTGGCTGCAGGATTAACTGTTAAAGATGATTCATCTGCATGTATGGATCTTATCCTGAAGTTATTGGATCCTTAAGTCACGAGACCAACTAATGGAGCTGGTGCGTTAATAACTCTCATATTTATAGGATTTTTGGCAAACCTTCAGCTATTAACGGGTTTGATGAGCCTTTACCCACTACCATTTAAGTCGGGCTAGCATGTAGATTGTTTAAGTCCTCTTCGAGATCAGTTCAATCAGTGGCTAAGTCCGCTTAAGTACTCACTTCCGCTCCACGGTAAGCATGCGAGTAAATTAGCCCCTTGACCACTTATTTCTCTTCCCTCCCCCAAACACTGAGCTGGTCACTCCGTTGGTGGAGATCGCGCTGAGCAGTTGTGCTAAAAGAGTTAACTATTTTAGTGCTACGATATTAAATACGTAGACTTTGTCTTTCTTACGGGAATAAACTACCCGGTAATGCATATTAGGCGTTGACTTATCCCTTCTTAGGATTCAGGATAAAAGTCCTCAGACTTAGATTCTGATGTCTTTTTCACTCGGTGAAAGACTAAGCCGACAACACGTGTTAGACGTTGACTTATCCCTATTTAGGATTCGGGATAAAATTCTTCGTATGTGTGAGGCACGGATTATGGTGTTATTAATAACAACCTGTCATAATGTCGAATATGTGGGCTATTGTCCTTTTTACGGTCAAAGACTGATCGGCAACGCGTGTTAGGCGCTGACTTATTCCTACTTAGGCTTTAGGATAAAAGTCCCCAGACTTAGATTTTGATATCTTTTTCACTCGACGAAAGACTAACCGGTAACGCGTGTTAAGCATTGACTTATTCCTATTTAGGATTCAGGATAAAATTCTCCGTGCATATGAAACACATATTTTAGGAGTTGAAAAGTGGTGTCTTCTCTTAGGGCAAAGACGAACCCAATATTGGAAAAGAAGAATTTTATATTCTATCTCTAGTTACAAATAAAACTCAAAGTAGGATTTCCACTTTAAGAATCCGGGAAGGTGAAACTAAGAGTGGGATAGTCACTCCGAGAATTGAAAAGATTTGGATAATCCTAACTGTCGGAAGGTTTAATTACCAAACTAAAGGTGAGTTTCTTGTTTATCGAGAGTAAATTAGGGTTTTGGCCCTAATCGTATGCAGGTTTGACCGAGTGAGAGGTTTGAGACGATCTTAACTGTAGGAAGGTTTGATCATTCGATTTGAAAGTGGACCTCTCGTTCATGGAATGAATTGAAAAGAGATTTTAGTTGTGGTCCTAACTATAGGAAGGTTTTACCGAGTGAGAGGTTTGAGACGATCCTAACTGTAGTAAGATTTGACCACTCAATTTGAAATTGGACCTCTCGTTCATGGAAGGAATCGAGAGGAGATTTTGGTTGTGGACCTAACTGTAGGTAGGTTTGACCCAGTTAATCAGTGGGAGTAGGAGTACAAATCACAGTGGGAGTGTTGACTTATACAAATCACTTAGTATGGATTCTTGGTGTCAAGTGATAAGGACTTAACATGAAGGGGTTTGACAATTATCAAAGATTAGCAGCTTGAACTTTTAAATACCGTGTTGGGACTTTAACATTGGGAGTGTTAAGTGCACAAACACAGTGGGAGTTTGAATAGACTCAACCGAAAGAATTTTGGTGGACCCACTGTCAGTTAATTTGATCGGTAAGGGACTTTGTGGTGGAGAACCATGAATCATCAAGCACTCCACAATAGCATCGTGGGAGTTTTGTGAGGAAAGATTGACCGGATAAAGTCCTTGAATCTCATCTCGACGAAAAGTGCTCGGAAAATCACAGTGGGTGGGTTTTAATCATCTTGGAAATGATTAAATTGCCATAGTGGGAGGTTCTTAATCAAAATTAGGAATGAATTATTCCGATGACTAGTTTTCACCATGAATAATCGGTTTTGGGTTATCCTTAAGAATACCATGTGTAGTATCCTTCCGGAACTTCCCTTTGCAATGCATTAAGGTATCCCATCCCCAGCTCTTTGGGCGAACCTAAATCCAATTGTATTCGGCCACATTGTTGGGTTATCCTTAAGAATATTAAGAGTAATATTCTCCAGAAACTTCTCGTTAAAGGAAATAAGGGAAGTAATTTAAACTCGTATACCTGTCGGATGATAGGGAGAAGCAGTTTATACTCTTATACTTGTCGGAGTCTGGGAAGAAGCAGTTTATACTCATATACTTTTCAGAGTGAGGCGTTCTCGTTTGGCTAATTCCAGCTTTATGACGTCGGCTTCAACTAAGACTTAGATGCTATTTTTTAGAGCGAAGCAAACCTTAGTGGGATGAAGGATCCTTATGTGGTATGCACAGTACTTTGGATCCGAAATATTATTAGCTTCCTCCTGATTTGTGATAGGTGGCAGCTTGATCTTGTTGTTTTTAAGAAGGGACTCAAAAATGGCCGGAACGTCTTCGTCTTTAAAGGAGTACTCTTTTTGGAGTCTCAGATCCGAAGTTTTTTGCTGTCTCCGGGGTTACTGCTGTGACGTCTGATTAACATCAATAGCTGGTGCAGGTGCCTTCCCCTTTCCATGGGAGGCGAAATTTGATTTTGGAGGGTTAGCCACCGATTGACTTCTCTCAGCTTTCTTCCTTTTAAGGAAGCGTTCGACCTGCTCTCCACGCACCTTCAACTCTTTTCAGGTCTTGGATGATGCTACTCCCATAACTTCCAAGATATCAATGGATAGGTTATTATGACAGGTTTGAAGGATAAAGTCCTCTGTAATTGGATCTCGGCAATTCATCGCCTTATTCCAAAAGCGCTTGACGAAGTCGTCGACCATCTCTTTGTCTTCTTGTTTCTCCTCAAAGAGCATCCTGATTGATACCTTAGTGTCATCATCAAAGAAATTGCCGAGGAATAAGCTTTTAATATCGTCCCAGCTGTTGATGTTTTCGGGCTTAAGGTGACGGTACCAATCAAAGGCGGGCTCGCGAAGGGTGCCAACGAATGACTGGAACATCAAAGGCTCATTGCCAGAGATCACTCCCAAGTGGGACTTGAAATAAATCAAGTATTGGGTGGGGGAACCATTCCTGTCGAACGGTGTGAAGTTGATCAGGTTAAACTTCGCCGAATACGGGATCGACTCCCACTCTCTTGGATAAGGATATGGAATGCTGATCTTTTTCACCTTCTGAATGGACATCAAGGTATTGATTTTGCCCTTAAGGTCCTTCATCTTCTCATCCTCGCTCGTATCCTTCCTTGGTCGATTTTGAGAGGGAACATCGCGGTCACCCCCGGCATTGTCATCATCGGTTGGACCACCCCCAACGTTGTTATTTTTAGTAGGACAACCCCGGCATTTTGGTCAATAGGAGGGTTATCTGCATCGAGGTGGTCGTCCATGTCTGAATCATCACCTGTCCGGTAGGCATTGTTATGACGACTGGCTTCACCGATTTGACCTAACAAAACTTAGATCCGTCGGTCATGCTCTTCCTTCATCCACAGTATAGCCATTTCCATTTCGAACTTGAAGTTCTCCTTCTATTTAGCCAAATCATCTTCAAGAATCTTGATCATTTGCTCGGTGTTGATCATAAATACCTCACGGGATTGTCCTGGGCTGGATACCGTATTGTTAGAAGCGATTGCAGAGTTAGCATCTGATGCTTCATTATTTGAGGATAATCCTCTATTCATCCTCTGATAGTCCTTATGTCTAGTAGTCCCTACCCGTAGCCGAGTCATGTTAATCGTGACTGTGGATTGTTTAGGTCCGACAGCTTCTAGCTGGAGTAAAGACATTAGTTGGGCTATTCCCGAATTAACTCTTCTCTCTGGATAAAAGTCGGGGCTAGAACCACTTAAAACAATCGAAGACTTTCCCTTATTGACCATGTTGATGGTAACTTCCGGGAGTTCGTCGTCTAGAACGACCGATCTTCTTTTATGGAAACGCCTTGATTTGGGCTTCGACGTTTCAGTGTAGATCCTCTCGAATACTAAGACTCTCTGTGGAGCGGTCTTAGGATAGCTACACGTTGATAATACTGCTCTTATAATTTTGGTACACGAACAATGATAGTCTGCTTCCCAGGTACTTCTCTTTCGAGATATGTTCGTACCCCCAGCCCGATAGTACAACTCATCGGCATGATTGTCGGAGCAACCAATCGTGTGTTGGCACGACTTTCTAGGTATAATGTTATCGTTGTCAGACGAAAATATTTCCTTCTGGGGATTTAACATCTTGTTGGCGTCTTCAAGAGTCACACGTTTGGAACCACACTTTCGTGAGCATGGGACCTCAACAGGCTCTTGGATTTCGGTTCGCAGTCCGAGGCAATCAGTTATAGGGGTTTTCCTATTATAGGAAGCTTTCAAATTGTTATGAGGGAGCGTACGACCCCCAGCTCGATAAGTTACTCGGGGTTCATATACCGAGCCCAAGCGTTCTTTGACTAGAGCTTTGCCTTGATCCTCGTGCAAAGGACCAAGGCGATCCGCGATTACTTTCTTACCTATGGATAAGTCTACACTATCGCGGGGCTTGACCGGAGGTGCCTGATCGATTAGAGTGGAGACGGGACTCGACGGAATCGGAAAAATGGGCACGGGGGCATCTATGGCTCGGCCCTGGTGCGGGTCACGTTGGGGTTACTCACGTTTTTTGGTCTCTTTGGCCACTGTTTTGAGCTTCGGCCTCCAGACTTGGTGTGGTTTTGTTGGTTCCTTGGCCACGTCTTGCTTCTGCAACTCTCGGGCCCTCTGCATAAGAATGCACACACGCGTAAGGAGTGCGCGGTGCTTTTGGATGTGCTCCTCTAGGGTTGAACGGATTTTTTTGACTTGGATCCATTCATTCATTGTTGGTTTGGAGGAGGGGCTGTTTGCTTACTGTTGAGGCATTCGACGCTCCTTGAATTTCAGATCCGCTTCGTAACGGATCCCGTCTACAGGCTCCAAAGCCTTAGCGAATCGGTGCGCGAGGCGTTGGCACTGCCTTTGGCGAGCTCTCTTCGATAAAATGGGCGTGCCTCCAGTGGCTATCTCCTTGATTGAGGAGGGATCCAGATCTGCAGATCCGGCCTCGTTGCAGGCCAGAAGGGCATTGCAAGGCGTGATTATAGCAGCAATGGGGGCGTTGATCTTCTGACTGTTACAAGGTGTGAAGGATCTAGAGGAGGAGGACGACAGATATTCCTCGAACTTGACCTGGTCGAACTCGTACTCGACCTCTACGTCAATCGGGATCCGGATCTAAGGTTACGACACATCAGCCTTCGCAGAAAGGCTGTTGGCTCCTACTGTGGTCGTCAGCGTGTTTGGGTTAGAAATTGTTGTTTTCATTATCATCGAATCTATTATAACTTTAGTCATTACAATAAACTCAAATAAATAAAAAGTTAATCTTTTTATAAGATCTTCTTACACGATGAAAATATAAAGATTACAATTCTTTCAAATAACACACAACGACGGTTTATCTCCTGTTGCTTACGTGGGATCTTTACTTGTGCTGGGGACACATTAGTCTGTGGACTGCTGCGAATCGGACCCGGTTGACAGAAGATTGATTAAAGCTCTTACTTCACAAATGAAGTAATCGCTGAAGTGATAATCTCGACCAAGCGAGATTACGTGTCACGCGCCGCTTTCCAAAATATCGGGGAATCAGAATGTGAACAAGCCCTCGATGTATTAGATTAAGGAGAATAAATAAAAAATAAACATTTCTCCTCAACCTAATACGCTAAGCGTCAAGAAATAAATGCAATGCAAAGTCACAGGTCCTCGATCACAGATAGCGAGAATATAATAGACAAACTTAGAATAAAATGATCCATATCATAAAAGAAATATCATCCAAGACATAATATTCGGGTCAAACATGCCCTTATTACAAAGTAGTCCACAAAGTACTAAAGAAATATGAAAATACATCATTCAACAGGAATAGAAAGGAAGTACTACAAAAGTAAACTAATATCATCAACTAAAAAAAGATAACTAAACTTCGGTCTATTCTTCAACTCTATCTGCAAGGCACCCCTACTGAGAATCCTCTGGCTTATGTATGATTCCGAACTATGTCTGCCCGTCTCCTAAATTTGACGTACACCAGAGAAAATAGGTGTACATCAGCGTTCATGGTACACGGCAAGATCCCACAGAGAGAAATAGAAACGGTCGAATGACCAAGGCAAAAAAAAAATAATAATAGAAGCTTGCTACTGGAATACTAATGATCTAAATGTAATCTATCACCAGAATATAATAATCAGAAGAATCCAAGAAAATCAACTAAGTAACAAGTCGATCATGCAGCTAGTGATCAGAATAATCATTCAAGTAACAAGGTCATACAACTAGATAGAACTAATACTTAAAACTCTATAATAAGAGACGTAATGCATCGAGCAAAATAATCCAAACAAGGAAACCCTTATGTATATACTATATGTCTCAAATTGTAGATAATTAAATATTAATCCCGATATATGTATAAAAAGAAATACAACTGGTCCGTATCTCACAAGAATCCATAATCACCTTAAGTAACAAGGTCACGTAACTAGTCGTTCTATAACAGGTCACTGGTCCACATCTCACACAGAGTCAACGCTCATATCGTCGGTCCAAAGTAGCGACACCGATCTACTTTGACCCAACAAAACAACCCCAGTGGCGACACCGATCCACTGGTGTGAGCCTGGAAGATATATCAACAGTCTTATCCGATTATATAAACAGAGACGTTTTTGCTTTTAGACCCATTTGTTTACTCCCATTTATTTTTAAACCCAAGTACTATTATTTCTATCTTTAAGTCCAATTCACCTTTTGTATTTATCTTTAAACCCAATCT
>BQKN01063593.1:16845-27604 GCA_022839385.1 Asparagus kiusianus
ATTTTCTATCAACCGGATCCAGATCTAAGGCGGTCCACGGATAAACCTCGACACAGGCAAAGATCCCACGCAACCAGAAGATCGATAAACGATCTCTGCGTTTGTTTTGACGAGAGTTGTAATCTTTGTTTTCATTGTGTAAAAGTCTTATAAAAAGACTATCTTTTTGTTTTCATTGTAACGACTGAAGTTGTAATGAATACCGCAATGAATACATCAATTTTCGACGCAAACAACTGGTTTATTTTGAAGACAATCATCCCAAATCTTTTTAAAATCTTCATCCTTCGCATACAGCTCCTTAAGGTACTCAAACGCAATCACTCCAGCCTTCAAAGTTACCAACAATCCAGCTCTCCTACTGAGTGCATCTGCAACCTTATTCTGCTGCCCGGATTTATGCTTCAAAACAAAGGTGAAACACTGCAGATATGCAATCCAACGAGCATGCATACGGTTGATGGTAGTCTGACTATTAAGGGTCTTCAAGGCCTGGTGATCAGTGTGAACCAAAAACTCTCTTGAGATCAAATAGTGCTCCTAATGCTTCAAAGACTGAACTATGTCATATAATTCCAGCTCATATGTGGTCCACTTCTGCCGAGCTTCACTTAGTTTCTCACTGTAAAAGGCAACTGAACGCCCTTTCTGAGATAAAACACCACCAATTCCTATGATGGACGCATCACAATCAACTTCAAAGACTTTTTGAAAATCTGGAAGTGCAAGCACAGGTGCGGTGGACAACTTTTCCTTGATCAGTGCAAAGCTACGATCTGCTTCTTCCCCCCAATTGAACTTTTCTTTCTTCATGCATTCAGTTATAGGTGCTACAATGCTGCTAAAATTTCTTAAAAATCTCCTATAGAATGTTGCTAGGCCATGAAAACTACGAACTTCGCTGACAGTCTTTAGGGTAGGCTAATCTCTAATAGCACGAACCTTTTCTTCATCAACATGAATACCCTCTGCACTAACAACAAAGCCTAGAAACACGAGGCTACTGGTCATGAAGTTACACTTCTTCAGATTAATGTACAACTTATTCTCCTGCAAAACAGTTAGTACCTCCCTCAAGTGGTCCAGATGTGCAGCCCCACTCTGGCTATAAATCAGGATATCATCAAAGTAAACTATGACGAACTTGCCGATAAAGGGTTTTAATACCTGATTCATCAATCGCATGAAAGTGCTAGGGGCATTAGAAAGACCAAAAGGCATGACTAACCACTCGTACATGCCTTCTTTTGTCTTGAAAGCAGTCTTCCACTCATCTCCTTCCCTAATCCGGATCTGATGATAGCCGCTCTTGAGATCTATCTTGGAGAATACTTTTGAACCAGATAACATGTCTTGCATGTCTTCCAAGCGTGGAATAGGAAATCTGTACTTCACCGTAATCTTGTTGATAGCCCTACTGTCCACACACATACGCCACTCTCCGTTCTTCTTTGGGACTAGTAGTGCTGGCACTGCACATGGACTCATGCTAGGTCGTATAAGGCCCTTCTGGATGAGTTCATCCACCTGCTTCTGCAAAATTTCTCCTTCCTTCGGACTTATCCTATAGTGTGGCAGATTTGGTAGTCGAGATCCAGGGATAAGGTCGATCTGATGTTGAACGTCCCTAAGCATGGGTAATTCAGAAGGAAGATCATCAGGCATAACCGCATCAAACTGCTGTAAGAGGGTTTGTACTTCAGGTGGAGTTTCGACGGTAGCAGACTCCTCTTTTCCCGAAACTACAAGGGCATAAATCTCATCAGATTGCTTCACATCTTTCATAAAGTCTTCATTGTCAACGACCAAGAAATTCTTCTTTTCAGCCACATTGGATTTGACAGGTCCCTTCTCGGTTAGAGGCTTGAGCACAATTCGGCGACCATCCTTCTTGAAGCTGTAGACGTTATCTTTCCCCCTATGCGTGGCGTCAACATCAAACTACCAAGGTCTGCCTAACAACATATGACATGCATCCATCTCTACTACATCGAACAATGCCTCATCCACATAAGTTCGGCCAATGGAAAAGGATACCCGACACACTTCATCAACCTGTACGTCATTACCCTTGCGAATCCAGCCGATCTTGAAAGGAGCGTGATGCTTTTCCGTCTTCAGCCCTAACTTCTCCACTATGCGCCGAGATACAATATTCTTGTTGCTCCCACTATCAATGATGACATCGCAGATCTTCTGTTGCACCGTACATCTCGTTCGAAAGATGTTATGCCTTTGTGGTGGTTCTTCTGCCTTTGGAGCTAACAACAGTCGCCGCACAACACATGAGAGTTGTTCCCCATCATCATAGTCTTCAACATCGTCTCGGTCTGTATCCTCATCTTCATGATCCACCATGTTCACAGTACCTCTTTTAGGGCATTGATTGGATCGATGACCAGGCTTTCCACATCTATAGCACTTGATTGGGTCGGGTTTGGCATATGGATTCGGGGGTGTAGTCTTCCTTGCAGTTGTTGTCGCTGGACCCTTGCCCTTCTCCGTTGTCGTATCTTGATCAGAAATAGTTTGGGACTGTTTACCACGATTAAAGCTCGTGCGTGACCCTTCAGAAGCTGCCCATGCCCCTTTACTACTTCGGCCGAGTTGTCGCTCCACCTTCTCGGCTAGGCTAACCGTATCTGCTAAGGTATAGATCTGCTGTAGAGACACTCGATCCTGAATCGCCATTCTCAAGCCCCCTGTATATCGAGACATCTGTTGGGCCTCACTTTCGTTCAAGTTGTTGCGGGATGATAGCCGATAAAATTCCTGCGTGTACTCATCCACGGTTCTTCTACCTTGCTTACAATTTTGGTACTGCCCGAATAAAACTTGTTCATAATCACTTGGCAGAAAACGGGCTCTTAGTAGCTTCTTCATCTTCTCCCACCTTTCGACCTTCGGCTTCCCTTGACGAGATCGATTCAGACAAACAGATTCCCACCAAGCTGAAGCTCCACCTTTGAGTCGGTAGGCCACCAATTTTACCTTGCGTTCTTCTGGGATCTCCATATACTCAAAGAACCTCTCTACTTCTGCAATCCAGTCGAGGAACTCTTCAATATGCAGTTGTCCGTTGAAAGATGGCAGATCCATCTTCATCTTAAAACCTCCAATATTATAATGATCCCTTCGTCGTTGGTCTCTGCGATAACCACCATGGCGTGGGGGTGCATAATGATCTTCCTCGCTGTCAGAATCTTCATACGGAGTCGGCTCACGTCGTTGGCGACCATCAACGCGATTTCGATCTCCTGTCGTGTCCAGACGCTCTACTACCGCAGCTAGTCGCTCTAAGACAGTCTTCATCTGATTGACATTGGCCTTTAGCACGTCGAACTCAGTTCGAGAGATATGGGCTTCTTCACCTACCATCGGATCGGAGGAACAAGGCTCTGATACCAATTGACGCAGCGCGGAAGTTGTAACCTCGGAATCCACCAAGGGTGTTCTCTGAATCCATAAAGAACGATCTTCAAATTCACGAAGAACTTCGAATCCAAGAAGAAAATATTAAAAAGAGAAATTTTATTAATCAAAAGTTATGCCTCTAGGGCTTACAAGACTCTTCTTAAATAAAAAAAGAAACAAGACTCCTACAAGGACTCTGAACTTACCAAAAATAGTAAAGAATTCCTAAAACATTAAAACTCCTAAAAAAGACTCCTTATGAATAGGAAAGTCCACCGATCAAATCTGAGATCAAATCGGATTTATTTCCTAAACAAAACAGACTCCTAAATTATTACTAAAAATAGTAAAAACAGACAAAATTATAATTATCTCTCAAACCGTAAGGAATTTGGTGAATCTGAGAATGCAAACCGAATCCATTGGGGTCGGTTTGGATGGCTCCGTCTCGTCGAGATAGTTGATTTTCATATATAATTCGTCCAATTGCGACGTACGGTTTGAAAGTTACGGCCATTTCTTTGAAACAGGTTATTTTCTTCGACCAGGCCCGCATTTGGGCTTGCGACTGTCCCACTTTGACATAAACATATCTGCTGTGTGTTCTACATCACTTACACGCTTTCAAACTTTGCAGCAGCAGTACAACAACTTAAACACTTCAATGTGTTTTTCGTATATTTTAGAGCTGCTGCAAAGAGCTCTATTTATAGGCCTTTAAGGTCAGTTCAAGGGTCATTTGATTGTTACAAATCATAATAAAAATTATGATTGTAACAGCAAATGACTTAATTGTTGTAACTGCTGCATGCAGTTTTAATTGTTGCATGAAGAAACGTCTGAACGTGAGGGTCGCGTTTCAATGCAACGCGAGGGTCGCATTTCCTCTCCAAATGTGAGGCTCGTCCAAGCTACGCCTGCATGCTGCAAGGCAGCGAGTGTGGTGCCACCTAGCCCCGATGCCTCCGTGTGAAGTGCAAATTGTTCTTTACAAAATGCCACTTAGCGCCTCAGACCGATTAGCCCCAATCCCCGGCCCATTAGCCCACGGCCCACGAGCCCACAGACCCATGGCCCACGAACCACGGCCCATGACCCACTAGAATTTATGAGGGATTAATTGAATAAAAACAATTCTCGGCTTGCCGTTGGCAAGCATCGAACACAAGACCTTTTGAAACACCAAAACTTTAACTTTCCACTATGCTACTAAGTATTTCTGAAAAATACCAGTAGTTAATAAATACATAGTTTAATAATTCATTTTTCAGAAAGTGGTTTTGACAAAAAAAATCCAACAACCCCCCACAAGTTTTTAAACTAGTGTCGTGTAACGGTGTCGTTGTTTCAATCGTTGTGCATAAGGTAGATATCGCAAGGACTTGAATCCCTCTTAGACCAGCTGAATAAAAGATAAATGCATGGTGTCACAGAGACTTGAACCAGCACATGTCTAAAAATCTAACGATCACACAAGATTAAACTCATATGTGGTAGTTTTCATTTTGAACCACATTTTCCTTTGCCTTTGCCTTGTACATTTATGGCCATGTGTATGTCCTGGTTTATGCTAGGGATCTAGATATCATTCCACAAGATACCATAGGAGACGGCCAAATCTCCACTCATGCATAGGTGAGTTCTTTAGGCATGTTTCCTATCAAACATCCTGCATCCGAGATGCTTTGAACTCATTAATGCTTAAGAGCTATCCTTTCTCATGATAGGATTCTAGGTGAGTCCTTTAGGTGTGTTTCCTATCTAGCACCCTGCATCATAAATGCTATGAACTTATTAATGCTTAACACTCATTCATTTTACATGATAGGATCATCGGTGAGTCCTTTAGGCATGTTACATATCCTATAACTCGCATCCAAAATTCTTTGGACTCATTAAGGCTTAACAGTCATCCTCTATACCATGATAGGATTTTACTTGCAAATCTTACTTGATTTTTAAACCAATCATCTTCTCATTAGTAGTGTAAACTTTGAACTAATAAACTTGATGTAAATGATAAGTATTTGTAAGACTCATCAAACTTTGCAAATCTTATTTGACTTTTGAACAAATTATCTTATCATTAGTAGCATAAGCTTTGAACTAATAACTTGATATACATGGTAAGTATTTGTAAGACTCACAAAACTTTAAGACCTATTCCAACAGACGTCCTTTCGACTATGTCCTTTTTCAGACCCTTAGTCAAAGGATCACCAGTATTCTTTGAAGACCGAAAGTCAGTCACAGAGATAACTCCTTGGCTAATGAGTTCTCTCAAATAGCCATGCTTCAGACGAATGGTCCACTTTTTTCCATTGAACATCGAGTTCACTGCCACACACTCGCCACCTGATTATCACAATAGATAGTAATTACAACTTACAATTCTGTCAATTGAAGGTCTTGGAGAAAACAACTGAGCCACTCAGCTTCATCTCCTGTAGCACAGAGTGTGAAGAACTCAGATTCCATCGATGATTGTGTAATCATAATCTGCTTCTTAGACTTCCATGAGACGACAGCTCCACCTATGATGAAGACAAAACCTCTTGTAAATCTGCACTCATCTGGAGCATCAAGTCCTTCTAGTTTTCCATGTAGTTTTCTTCTATGAGATCTCCATTGAGAAAGGCTGTCTTCACATCCATCTGATGTATGACAAATTTTTTTTTTATCGTCGTCCATGCGATAAACACCCTGATAGTAGTAATCTTGCAAACTGGTGCATAGATATCAAAGAAATATATTCCTTCTCTCTGAGAATCTTTTCGCCACTAGTCTTGCTATGTACTTCATATATTCCTTCTCTCTGAGAATCCTTTCGCCACTAGTCTTGCTATGTACTTCTCAATAGTATCATCAGGATGAAGCTTCTTCTTAAAGGTCCATTTGTAACTGATAGACCTTGCACCTTCAGGTACATCCACTAGCTCCCAAGTATGATTTTGGATCAATGAATCCATCTCATTATCTATAGCTTCTTTCCACAGAAGAACGTCTGTTGACTGTAATTCTTCTTAGAAATTTTTTGGTTCTTCTACCACATTATAGATGATGAAGTCATATCCAAAATCGTTCTGTCTCCTGACACGCTTGGAAGGTGGTTCGGTAACTCCTTCATCATTGACACTTTTAATTTCTCACAAAACTGGCTCCTTTGGTACTTATGACGTACTAGCATTCTCTGGTATATCTTTGAGTAAGTATTCTACATCCTGAGCTTCAATGACCTCTGGTGCATCTGACGTACCAGCATTCTCTAGTATATCTTTGAGCAATAAATATTTATCCTTGATAAACTTATCTTCAAAGAATTCTGCATCCTGAGCTTCAATGAAGGAGTTGGTTCCAAGGTCCAGGAATCCGTAAGCATCGCTATCTTCAGTAAAGCCAAAAAACACACACCTGTTTGCCTTTGGTCCAAGCTTAGGCCTTCTGATATCTGGAACTCGAACATATGCGAGTCATCCCACACTTTGAGACTATCTAAAGGATATGGATATCACAACCATAACTGATGAGGAGTACTATCAGTTTGGAATATGGTACTCTATTCAGAATCTAGTTTGCCATCAGCAAAGCCTCTCCTCAATAGCAAGTAGGTAGACCAGATGTGATTAGCATCGAATTCACCATCCCAGACAATGTGCAATTCTTCTTTTCTACAATCCCATTAGATTGCGAAGAATACAGAGCAGTGGTTTCAGTAATGATTCCATACTCCTTGAAGTATGCTCCCGACTCCTTAGATCGGTACTCTCCTCCTCTGTCACACCTGAGTTTTTTTTACCTGAAGTCCAAGCTACTTCTCCACACGAGTCGGAAACTTGACAAACTTACTGAAGGCTTTATCTTTAGATTTTAGTAGGTAAATGTGACAGAAGCGAGAATGGTCATCAATGAAGGTGATGAAGTACTTCATGCCGTCTCGAGTGATGAAGCTCTTGAAGTCACAAGTATCTGAATAAATCAGATCCAACAGGTTGGTACTCCTTGTTACACTTGGAAAGGGCTTCCTTGTTAGTTTCACTTGCGCGTAGACTTCATACTTCTCAGGTTTGTTACCCCCATATTTTGGAAGTAATCCTAACTTCTCCATGCTAAATAGTTTTCTATAATTTACATGTCCTAGCCTATTGTGACATAACACAAAGGAGTAAGCAGAAGAGGATATTTTATTTATAACTAAGTTAGGTACAATAGTACTGATTTTATACATATCATCAGTATGATATGCATTACCAAAATATATTTTCTTAAATAATAACACAGCCTTTCCTCCTTGGAAATCTAGCCTCATACCTGCATCATACAGCAGGCTTCCAGAGACTAAGTGTCTGGCAATTGAGGGAATATATTTCACATCCTTCAATGTGAGAGTCTTCCCTAAAGAGAGAGTTAGCACCACAATCGTAGTTCTAAGAACAGAAACTACAGAATGTACAATCAACCATCGATACGTTTTCTTTGGCAACAACACAAAAAGAGAATAAATCTCTGTTGGAGCAGATATGGCAGATAGCACCTGTATCTAACCACCAACCAGAGATGTTATTGGAGTTGTCACTTGAAAGAGCATAGCTACACAGTTGTCAATTTGATTGACATTATGTGATGTTCCCTTCTTTGGTGCTTTGCAGTCCTTGGCAAAATGTCATTGCTTCCCACAGTTAAAATATTTCTCGCTCTTCTTGAACTCTTTCTTCTAAACATTAAGGTTCTTCAAATTCTGGTTCTTCTTTTTGTTAAAATACTTTTTTTGGAAGAAGAACTACTAGTCTTCTCAAAGGTAGCAACAACCATGTTAGCAGACGTTTTCTACTTAGCAAGGAGCTCAGTCTTCGTGCGAGTTCGAATCTCGTCCTCAATCTGAATAAACCTCTTCAAATCAGACACATTTACCTGTCTTTTCCTTCTCAGAATATCAGTGGAGAATGACATCCAAGATGGAGGAAGCTTGCTGACAATTACACCAGAAATAAAGGTTTGACAAAGATTAATTTTTTCATTCTTCGGCTTCATAACAAGTTTTTCAAGCTCTTTAACTTGAGGCAAAACCTCAGTATCATCTTCAAACTTGAAGTCTAGAAACTTGTCAACGAGATGAGGTTTGAACATCTTCTCCTCATCTTTGTATTGGTCCTCCAGAGCATTCCCGATTTCCTTTGCAGAGGTTTTGTTGGTGTAAGCATCTGCTAGATGATCGGCCATGCAATTAAGGAGATAACTCCTGCAGAAGTGATCATCTCTACCCTAAGAGGCTTCAGACTCAGAATCTTCTTTAGAGTCGGGTTTCTCCTCAAAGACCACATAATAAATTTTCAGGAGTTGTATCCCGAAGATCACTTTCCGATGCCATGCGTTGAAGTTGGATCCGTCAGATTTCTCTAACTTAAGATAGTCCACTCCAAGAGTCCTCACAGGATCCATGGTAGATCAAAAATATTACTTTAAGATTGTTGGCGTCTATGGCTAAATCTGTAATAAAACAGATAAATCTGTTAGAGAGCTGAAGTGTTATATTTTAAATTTTTTTAAAGTTTAGCTGTTGTGCGTTTATGAAACATCGTGCTTAAAGCAATATTTGGCATACTCATATACAAGAATCCTAAGGCCAAACTATTTTTAGGAACAACAGTACAGTACACTGGTGTGCACCGACCAAGTACTGTCAAGATCTTCTGGATCTATAAGACCTTTCAGTCAAGGCAGAGATCTCATCGATCTGTTAAACCTTTCGGTTCAAAACCTTTCGGTTCAGACAAAGATCTCCTTGATCTGTTAAAACCTTTTGGTTCAAAAACCTTTCGGCTCAAAAACCTTTCGGTTCAAAAACCTTTTTGTTAACAGAAAGATCTTTCGATCTGTAATAACCTTTCGGTTCAGGGCTCTATTCTTTCGGGCACAGACTAAAGCTTGCACGCTTTCAAACTCTGCAGCAACAGCACAACATTCAATGTGTTTTTTGTATATTTTAGAGCTGCTCCAAGGGGCTTCATTTATAGGCCTCTAAAGTCAGCCCAAGAGTCATTTGACTGTTACAAATCATAATGACAATTATGATTGTAACAGCAAATAACTTAATTACTATAACTGCTCCATGCAGTTTTAATTGCTGCATGAAGAAACATATGAACATGAGGGTCGCGTTTCTATGCAACGCGAGGGTCACTACCAGCCTCGAACAAACGCGAGGCTCTCCCAAGCTGCAAACGCGAGGCTTTCCCGCATGCTGCGAAGCAGCCAACGTGGCGCCACCTATCCCCAATGCCTCCATGCGAAGTGCAAAATGTACCTTACAAAGCGCCACTTAGCGCCTCAGCACGATTAGCCCCGATCCCCGGTCCTTTGGCCCACGACCCACGGCCCAAATGCCCACGGCCCGCTAGAATTATGAGGGATTAATTGAATAAAAACAATTCTCGGCTTGCTGTTGATAAGCCTCGAACACAAGACCTTTTGAAATATCAAAACTTTAATTTTCTACTACGCTACTAAGGATTTCTAAAAAAATACCAGTAGTTAATAAATACATAGTTTGAAAACTCATTTTTCGGAAAGCGGTTTTGACCAAAAAATCCAACAGTGCTCTCATGGTCGCACCTTGATTCGAAATTACCTGATATTAATCAGATTACAAGTTGGTTGTTTGGTTGGTAAGAATTACGGCTGCATATGTAAATGTTGCACCCGGATTTATATTTTCCATGATAAGTTTGCTTAATTGTAAATTAGAAACAAGAAGTACTTTAACAATTTGTAAGAAAAAATGCCATAAATGCGGAGTCAATTTGGTGGGAGCAAAAAAATAAAATAAAATAAATAAATAAATACAGATAAAAACATGCATCTCTTGCATAACTCCTTTTTTTTTATTTGGCATCCAGGCACTATCAGTACAATTTTCACGGTAAATACGTTCTCCTTACTAATATAGTAGCCTCTGTCTATGGTCTACTGAGGCCTAGCTTTCATTATTCCCCTAACAAAGTAATTTGGGGGTCTTTCTCCCACCGGATAGCCAATCCGGTGGGTAATTAATTTTTCTGTCAACAAAAGGGTATTTTCGACAATCCAACTCCCAAAATTACTGTTTGGGAGTGGATATAGCAAACGTGGTCTCGAAGGCTATAATTAATTTCGATAATTCTGGTCTGTGCTAGCTCATGGTTGACTAAATGGAGTACGCTCCCCTTGCTGGAATAGTAATAATAATTTGCCCTTAAACATCCAATACATATTATGTAATAATATTATAATGTTAATAAATTTAATTGTTGCACATAATTTGAGTATTATTTATATAATTGTTATATATATCCTTAGAAGTTATTTTGTT
>BQKN01063593.1:57604-89036 GCA_022839385.1 Asparagus kiusianus
GTGGTTTTCTGCGTTGGGATATCTATTAGCATTTTTTGACGCCTACATGTAGCACCTGCATTCTTTAACCCGAAGGGCATGACCGTGTAGCAGAAAACGCCAAGGGGTGTTCTGAACGCGGTGTGTTTTTCATCATCTGGATGTATCTTTATTTGATTATAACCAGAAAAACCGTCCATGAAAGACATCCTCTCGAATCCGCATGTATAGTCGATGATGACATCTGTGATGGGAAGGGGAAAATCATCTTTTGGGCAAGCAGCGTTGAGGTCTCTAAAGTCAATACAAACCCTGATTTTCCTGTTCTTCTTAAGGACCGGGACAATATTGGTGAGCCACTCGGGATGTTGCTCTTCCCTAACGAAGCCCGAGTCAATAAGCTTTTTAACTTCGGCCTCGATTGCCTCCATCATCTGCGGACGAAACCGTCTTTGTTGTTGTTTGATAGGTTTGACATCTAGCTTAATATTAAGACGATGCACTGCTACGTTCGGATCGAGTCCTGGCATGTCTTCATAGTTCCAAGCGAACACATCAATGTATTCCCTGATAAGAGAGATTAACTCTTCTTTCTCTTCCGGCGGGAGGCTATCGCTAATGAATATTGGTTTCGGATTATCTTCGTTACCCATATTCACCTGGACCACTTGATCTTCGGTAGGAGGTTCTCTTTGTTCAAACCTATCGCCGTATTGCATGTTTAGGTGATGAACCCAAGGATCTTCCTAAGTTGGCATTTGATCGTCTTCCTCTATTGTCGCAGGATCGACCGTAGTCATGTTCGACATTAGCTTTTTGAACATTTCTCCAAGACTAGTGTCGGAATCCCAAGCTGAAGAATCAGAAGAGTACCCGTTTTTAGCTTTGTTAGCAATTTGATCGATAAATTGCCAGCAACATTCGTCATCAGATGAGGAGACATAGCCTAAGCCTCTTCTGTGACGATAATAATCGTCGGGCTTCCCTTTTGGTACATAGGCCATTCGAGGTGAAACTCGCGGACCTCGACCAAAGCAAAGACCTTCCCCGAGCGTGAAATCATATCCATATTTCTCCATGAGATCATGCACTTTAGTGTTATACCTAAATAGATGAGGGGCAGGTTTATCATCATTGTCTTCCTCATCCAAAAAGTGGTCTGGTGGCGGAGATTCCCTTCCTTTACCGTAGACGACTTCCTTTTCACCCCCTGTCATTGCAGGAATGACGAGCGTCGTTCCGAATGGATCCTGTACCTATTTTTTTGTCATGTAAAATGATTGAAGTAGCATATACAAGTCAGGGTTGTCATACAGTTCTTTAGTGATATTATCAAGACACGACGAGTACTCTAAATCTTCATTTATTAATGTCTCTTCGGCAAGTTGCCAGTTACAACTACTTTCCGATGATTCATCATCGTCAAGATTGATTACAATGGGTACAATGTCGTTAAGTACAAAACCACCATCATAATCAAACCCAGCTTCGGTATCAGCTTCATCCCCGCTGTCCGTTCCTTGGGCCGATGGTTCAGTATCGGATTCGGCACCGTATAGAAGGGAATCAGTAAAATAGTTCTCTAATCCCTTAAACGGTTGCTTATCCACGACCACCGTCTTGACTTCATTATTAGTGTCCACATATTTGAGGCACTGATGAAGAGTTGACGGGACTATAAGATTATCGTGGATCCAGGGTCAACCCAATAGTAAGTTATAGGATGTTTCCGCGTCAATCACGTAACAGGTAACTTCCCTGATCTGGCATTTGATTCGAATCTTTCCCAAGGGTCTGGACCCGCTGGTGTTGAATCCGTAGATCGTAGTGCCCGTGGAAGCAAGCTTACTTGCCGGTATTCCGAGATTATACATCAATCGGAGCGGCATGATGCTGACAGCGGAACCCGGATCGAATTGGATCAGGTTGACCACGCTAGAGCCAATGTGCCCGGTGAAGTACAACGGTCGATCGTGCTTTGAGTTCTTCGTCTGCATGTCTTCTTTGGTGAAGGAAATGCAGGGAAAATGGTGCGCCGCGAGATTGCAGTGTTGAACTGATGGCTCTGGTTCTCCAGGAGATGGCTTGATTCGAGTCAGGAAAGCTTCGGAGTCGCTCAAGGCTTCTTGTAATGCTTTCCTTGTGTCCTTTGAAAGACGTAGTAGTTCGTATAGGGTTATCCTAGCCGGTATATTAGCCAACTGCACCATGATGTCGAAATGGGGCGGAGAGCTTGCATTTCCTGGTTTGTCTCTCCCAATCGGATGATTGAATCGAGACTGTCTCGGGTTTTGGACTTCCTGGCGTAGAGGCTCTTTCCCTTTCTCTTTTTGTTGGACCTTCTCTATAGTTACAGGTGCTGGGGGAGTTGTGACAATTCTTATTTCCGTTAACGTCTTGGAAGGAACGGTCTTGGTTACCCCCTGCTTAGCCAATTGCTCGGAAGCATCCGGATACTTGAAGTGGTACTCGTTCCCGCTCCGGGTTACAAAAGCCTCATGTTCATCTTCGGAAAGCGGAAAGGCCGGAATTCTATCGTCATCTTCCCCTGGAATAGCAGAAGCTCCATAACAAGACTTACCTTTTCCTTTTGACCTTTTCTTGGAAGAGGTTCCAGTCCATTGTTCATCTCCAATCAAATCTGGATGAACCCAAAGAATCTCACCATTCGGGGCTGTGTGTGGCACAAGTCCTTTCTGGTGCTGCTTGTGAGGATCATCGTTTACCGTCTTCACTGCTGCATTTATTACCGGTTCATGCTGGAACCAGTTCAAAGGAATAGAACCGAAGCTAATCGATACTACATTCGCACCCACTTTCTTCTCCTTAGGTTGCTTCATAGTGATGACCCCAACATCGATTAGAGCTTGGATCTTATCTTTAAGGGCGTAGCATGCCTTGGTAGGATGGTGCACCGCTCTGTGAAATGCACAGTATTTTGGATCATTAACTCTTTTAGCATCTTCCTGATCCTGGATCGGAGGAAACTTGATCTTGTTGTTCTCGATAAGGTATTTAAAAATACCGGGAACTTCATCTTCTTTGAATGAATATACCTTCGGAAACTTTGGCTCCGAGGCCTTTTGCTTCTGGGGCTGTTGTTGCCACCTTGATTGTTAGGGTGCCTTCTGTTGCTGCTGTTACGGTTGTGCTTGAACTTCGAACGTCTGGTTCGCGTCCACCATATTCGCTTGTGCCTTTCCCTTACCCTTAGGGACAAAATTTTGTTGTGGAGGATTATGTGCCGTTTGACCTCTTTCAGCCTTCTTCCTTTTAAGGAATCGTTCGGCTCGTTCTCCTCGCACCTTCAAGTCCTTCCAGGTCTTTGGTGGTGCCATCCCCATAGCTTCGAGGATGTCCAATGAAAGATTATTATGGCAGGTCTCGAGGATGAAGTCTTCACTGACCGGATCTCTACAGTTCATTGCTTTGTTCCGGAATCTCTTGACGAAGTTTTCAACCGTTTCACCATTCTTCTGTTTCTCATCGAATAGTGTGCCGATTGAGATTTCTATGTCGTCGTCGAAGAAGTTCGTCAGAAACATGTCTTTCATGTCTTCCCAACTGCTGATACTCCCTGGCTTGAGACGACGATACCAGTCGAAGGCTGCTCCACGAAGAGTGCCAACGAATGACCGCACCATAAGAGGCTCATTTCCGGAGATTATTCCTAAGTGAGATTTAAAATAGATTAGATGTTGGGTAGGGGAACCCTTTCCATCAAACGGCATAAAATTGATCAAATTGAACTTCGTCGGATATGGAATTGATTCCCATTCCCTTGGGTATGGACATGGTATCCCAGACCTCTTCACTTCTTGAGCATTCATCAATGCATTGATATTGCTCTCCAAGTCCCTCATTTTCTTATCCTCACTCGTATCTGTCTTCGAGTGATTTCGGGGAGAAGTAACATGGTCCTCCTTCGTGTTATTATCATCCGAAGGGCCACCCCCATTATTGTTGTTGACGGGAGGAGTATTCATGTTGGCATTATCCTCTACTTCCCGTTCATCATCACCTTGATTAGTATTGTTGCGATGACTAGACTCTCCTTGATGAGTTGTCAGTGCCGCGATTTGCTGGTCATGCATTTCTCTCATCTACTACATGTCCATCTCCATTTTAAATTTGAAATTTTCCTTCTGCTTAGCCAAAGCGTCCTCAAGTATCTTAGACACCTGCTCGGTGCTAATCATGAACGATTCGTAGGGTTGTCCCGCACTAGATGCCGTGTCATCGGATGCTATGGCTGAGCAGGCATTTGAACCAGCATCTGACACCTCATCCTCTAAAGGAAGTCCCTTTTGCATCCTTTGGTAATTCTTCTGCCTACTAGTCCCTGATCTTAATCGAGTCATACGTTGGGACACCGTGGTAAACTGATCCGGGCTAAAGCGTCGTGTTGACTTTCCTCTCCCGGTCATATTGACGGACATTTCTGGGAATTCGTCATCTTGACGGACAGGTTTTCTCTTGCGGAAACGCCTTGGTCTGGTCTCGGGCGTTTTGGTAGAGATTCTCTCGAACACCGAAACTCTTCTTGGGACTTTAGAACAGCAGCATTCTGATAATACCGCTTTGATTATGTTGGCACAGGGACAATGAGGATCCGTGTCTCGAACATTTCTTTTCCGGGACTTATTCGTGCTTTCAGCCCTATAGTACAACTCGTCAGTTTGATAACTGGAGCAACCCATAGAGTGTTGGCACGACCTCCCAGGTATAACATCAGCATCATCAGACAAATGTGTTTCCCTCTGGGGATACGACACTTTATTGGCGTCTTCAAAAGTCGCTCGTTCAGGTTTGCGCCTTTGCGAACATGAAAACCTAACGGGCTCTTGAACTTCGATCCGCAATGCAATGCGGCCGGTAACAGGGGTTTTCCCTTTATTATCTTTCTTGGGGGGATTAGTACGACCCCCAGTCTGGTTTGTTGTTTGGGGACCTTTCAACGGTCCTAATCGTTCCTTGACGGGTGCTTTACCTCGATCTCCAGGTAGAGGACCGAGGCGAGCCTTCAAGGGGACTCTGGATTTGGTGAGATCCATGCTATCACCTGGCTTCATCGGAGATGTGGGGACAGGGGAAACAGGATCTGAAATTGATGAAGTTCGAATAGTAACTTCGTTCATCTTCTCCTTAGGCGCTGGCTTTGCCTTCGGCATGCACACCTGTTTGCGCTTGGGCGGCTTCTTCACGGCTTCTTCCTTCTGCATTTTTTCTGCTTTCTGCAAAAGGAGCTGGGCATGCACGAGCAACGCGCGTCGCTTCTTGATTCGCTCCTCGAGGGTGGAGCGGGTCCTCTTGACACGAACCCATTCGTTCGTTTCTGTCTTGGAGGAGGAGTCGGTTGTTCGCCGTTGTTGTTCCCAGCGCTGTCTGGATTTTAGATCCTTATTATAGCGGATCCCGTCCATCGATTCCGAAGCCTTGGCTAATTGTCACGCAAGGCGTTAACGCCGTCTTTGGCGCGCCCTCTTTGACAAGGTTGGAACGCCTTCAACAGTTGTCCTCACGGCGGAGGGAAGATCCGGATCTGCAGCTTCGACCACGTTGGACGTTGTTGGTGCGTCGCGGGGAGTAAGTGCAGCAATGACGAAGGGATCTCGGATCTTCGAGCCGGAGGTCACGCGAGTATTTCTGGAAGAGGATGCCTTCCTGCGCCTGCTTGGAGAGGCGGATCTGGAGGAGGAGGAAGAGAGGTACTCTTCAAACTTCTGTTGATCGAACTCATATTCGATCTCTTCATTCACCCGGATCTTAAATGCCGGTTACGTCACGACAGCCTCGGTAGCGAGGCTGTTGGCTCCCACTGTGGTCGCCAGTTTGTTTTCGCTAAAAGTTGCCTTCATTGTCGAACTCATTATAATAAAATTTGCTTACAAAGAATTCGAAATATTCAATAAGAAAAAGAATGAAAAATTATAACTTTTCGAAAATAACATAAGATCCGTTCGTCGTATCTTGCTTGTGTAGGTCTTTAGCCGGTGACGGGGATGTCGATATCCGTGGACTACCTGGCAATCAGATCAGATGCAGAACTTCTTCGATTCGCGAAGGAACCTAGAAGCAGAAGCGCTTATCTCGGCAACGGCGAGATAATTGCTCTTCTTAGGATTACCGCAACGGGATAATCCTAAGGAACGGATGTGGGTGAATGCAGATCTGACGAATCTCTCTCTTGTGTTGAAGAACTCGATCACTCTTCAGTCTGGCAGGGCTTCGCCAATTCTCCAAAATTCCATATCCGAAAAAATGAGGACCCGGGGCTGTATTTATAGGCTCCAGGGGGTTACGGGCGGTTAAAACCGCGTAACTGGCCATTCTGCGTTGGAGACACCCCAGGGTGTCTCAACCTGGGCCGAGACACCACGTGGTGTCTCACCTAAGGTTGAGACATATTTTCGCCTCCTCGTCCGTTTCCGCCGTAATTTCTTCGTCCGATCTCGGATTTGAGCGATTCAAAGTTTGTTGGAAAGCCGATGAGGAGCTCTATAAGCTCCAATGATTGGATCATCTGTAGAATAAATGCGACACGAGGGGCGTTGCGCCTTTTGTAAACATCACGGGGCTCCCGATCAGTCCGTATCTTCGTTATTCCGAAACTCCGTTGCTTCGCGTAGTCCGTCGATTCACTTCAACCGTTAGTCGACATCGATTAAGCCTCTATGACTTGGATAGTGACGTTCATCATATTTTCTTAACGATGAGCTGTTCGTGGAGACCTATAGGCAATTTTTGATGCCTACAACCGGGTTTTCAACACTCACATGAAAACGTTTACACCTTACACTCGGTTTTCTAGCTCACCGAAAATATTACAATCAATACTCTTACAATCCCACTCTACACCCTCTAAGTGTTGGTCTCTAGCCCGTACCTCTCTCAAGTACTCGGATTTACAACCTCTCCCTAGGCTTTACTACCGACGCTACTCCTCATGGGACGACCTCGTCTCTCACCACACACTCCTCTCGGTGTACAAGTGTATTACAAAGTGTATCCTCATTATAAAAGCTCTATACAATAGTTTGTTCTCTAATATGGATGAGAACATAATGAAAGCTCACTCTCAATGTCACAAACCCACAACCCTAAATTATACTATGTATGAAATACTATAAACTCAATAGGGTGTGTGTGAACAAAGAGTAAAACAAATATAAACTCAATATAAAATCTAGCTTATGGAAATTAAGATCAAAATAATAAATAGCTAGAATTGAGTTTAAGGAAACTTCTCTATAATGACAAGAGAGAGAGAGAGAGAGAGAGAGAGATGAGTTGAATGCCCAAACACAATTGATGATCTACTCAAGCTCTTGTGAAAATTTCTTCACAAACAAACTTTGTAAAAACGAACAAAAACATCCTTAAACTTGTTTAAACAATTCTCTTGGATATTTCAAAAGTTAGGGGCAAGGATATATATAGGTTCACAATACAAACCTCAAAACAAAAAAAAACAAAAAACCAAGCAAAAAGACAAAATAACGAAAACTAAAAAACTAGCCGTTAGTGGCCTTCGGTCGACTGATGAACAGTATTAGTCGACTGATGAGCTGCTCGTTACAGGCAGCACACAGCTCATCAGTCGACTGAAGACGTCATCAGTCGACTAATAGTTCATCAGTCGTAAAAAACAGAAATTTTTTGACAATTCTAAACGATTTCATTAGTCGACTGAACACTTGCATCAGTCGACTGATAATAAAATATCAGCCTGTTTAAAACAGTAAATCTAATTTTTAAACATTTTTTAAAAATAGCAAATAAATTTAGAAAAATATAAAACTTTGGGGAATGCTTGTAAACATGATAATACACATGTTACAAAAAGTATTTTTTAAATTTCACCTCCCAAAAGAGAAATCTCTTCATTTTATAAAAATGTCCAAAAATGAAAACTTGAGATACTTGAAATTTGATGTTTTGACCTAAACCAAAGTTTTGAAAACTATTGTATGGCTTTATAGACTTGAGAAAAGATATACACTAAAATTGTCAAGTCCATAAACTAAAAACACAATCTTTTTTCAAAAATACATATACTATGCAATAAAACATGATTTCATTGAATTAAATAAACTTGATATTGATGAAATCATATATAAGCATATAAACATGAAACGAGTATGTATTTTCCAATTATATTCATTTGTTTTATATTTAAACTGAAACTATAAAACCAAAACGTATATATATATATATATATATATATATATATATATAACCAAAATGTGTATGTGTGTATATGATTGAGATTAAAGTATCAACACACATAATATAACCCTAAACTAAATTACCCAAGCTTGATAGATCTTCATTGAGCTCTTCTTGGTAAACTTGCGGATGAAGCTTGAACTTGAATTGTATTGCTTCACTCTACTATTCCGCCAATCTCCATTGGATATGATCGTTATGATGCAATTCCATCCAACCTCCAACGTCGTTATTTGTTTAGATTACCTAACAAAACAAATGTAAGCACTCGTCGCACAATGTTAGAAATTATTTGTAATCATCAAAACAAGATTAGGGAGTAGGCTCATAAATATGAAGCCAACAGTTCTCTCCCTCTCTCACAACAATGAAAGTCATCCAATTATATGAAGCAACCTCTTATCAAACTCATACATCCTCTTCCAATCAATGGTTATATCCGTAAAGTAAGCTCACTCTAAGGATTACATAATCCCAAGAGTTTGGGTTATCCTCAAGGCAATAATGATCCTACAAATTACCTATGGAAAAAACATATACTATAAGAATAATCAAATAAATAGTTAATGAATTAAGAAATATAACATACTATTACCATTATCCTCTCCCAAATTTTTTATGCTTTTCCAGTCTTTTCTTCAAAATTATAAGAAATGTTGATGGAGTTTGGGTCTTGGACTAAACAACCAATCAAATTATTAAATCTAACGGCAAAATCCCCAACAGAAATGTTTTCCCTCCACTCTAAAATGGTCTAATAAGCTCGGGGAGGTACTTCGGTACCTTGCTCACTCCAATGCCAACCAAGCTTCTCATAGTCCTTCAACCTAGAAAGATAGAGAGAAATAAATTTTTTGCAAACTTAAATAATCAAATAACTATGAAAGCTCAATAATTTACACGATATCATTACCCTTTCTCTCAATTGATCTGCCATTTCCTTTTCAAGCCTCTATTTTATTGCACAATCCTTCTTTCAAATCTCATCTCTCCTCCTTTTGTAGTCCCTCTCACATTTTTTTGCGATGCATTAGCTTTCTTGGGTAAGAGAATTTGAGATGCTGTTGGAGTCCATGGGTAGAGACGTACAATCTCCAACCAAGAAGATCACGACACAGTCTCGTGTTGGATCTTATTATCATCAGATCCATCACATGCATTGTCTGCAAGATTAAATAAATTATTAACTGTAAAATAAATATATATAAGGAATATGAAATATTGATGAATTTAAATATGAAAATTAATACCTAGATCAGGCGATGAGATGGCCTCATAAGAGATGCATGTGTGTATGTCTCCACAATATCTAACAAAATAATAAGTATGACATGAATAAAAAGTTTCTTAGTGGACTTAATTTTATTAAACAAATTAATACCTTCAACAAGAGAGGACGCACATGCATAAATAAACAAAATAGTAAATATGATGTATGCATATTAGATCATGAATACAATATCTTTGAACAAATTAATACTTATACCTAATGATGAACCTGCTTGATCTAGGGAAACTCCCTCTACACACTTTATACTTTGGATCATCTGCAACTTAAACTGTTAATCTATATAATTTAAATTTTTATTCAATACATGCTAGCAAAATAGGTGAACGTTTTTATCTGCATCGATAAAATCAAAGATAGATGTAATAATACTAGAAATAACTACTTTTAAATTCTACAAGTGCCAAATAATTTATATTCAATCTCCTAATTATGGATATCAAGTCAATTTTGCGGAGTATACATATTAAACATGAAATTATTCCTAGAAGTAATTAGGAAAAAATTTCTCTTTCAGGCTTATTTGGTCATCAGAACCATCCGCTTTTTCATTGAGAGAAAGTTGAACAAGAGTCTTCGGCTGCTTATACAATACAATCCCAACCTTTAGTTATGTAAGATTTTTAAATTAAAAACACTGAGTACCTTGCTATGCGAACATAAACTTCAACTTGGCGTATATCTCCTTATCTAGATTTACAAGAGTAAAACCATATGCATCCCTTGTTCCTTCATCATGACGCCATTGAACTTTAAACATCATATAACTATGTATGTATTTTGTACTGTACACATAGAATATGTCCACGATATCTTCTACTTGTCCATAATAAATTACATCACCAAGTACTGGATTCTGGATTGTCGAGCTTGAATAATGCTCTTAAGGGAGGGCAGCCATGACGCCCAGCATTTGAATTACTCTCTCTTCAATCTCCACTCGTTGAAATAAACACTCATTTACACAATATCCACTTTATTGTTTAACTGTGTAGTGCAGACCCTGTGTGCGAATTCTTTTCTCTTTTGATTTGGAAAGGACAGATCCACATGGGTCTGAGGGGTGCAGTTGCACCCTTATCAAATTTAAATTTTCTTCTCAAAGCTTTCTAAAATTATAGTATACCCCTTATTGTATAAAAAGATTGCACCCCATCATATGATAAAGTGCACTGAGCACAATGGAAAATAAGCAGCTAGTTAGAAAAGGTTTCAAAATATAATTCCATGAAAGTGATAAAATGTATTGTTTGCATTTCCATTAGGTATTATACTTTTATAATAAAATATTTTTATTTTTACATCTCTAGATACTTATCGTTCATCCCATAACAAAGTTTTTATGGATAAACCACTAGATATTGTCAAACTGGTAAAGATTTGTCTTTTTATATAATATTGAACACAATCACAAATGATCATAGAAAAGTAAATCCAAAATTTTCCCAAAATTAATTAAAAATGAAATACACGTAACTTTCTTCATTACGACCCATTCGATAAAATGTTTTTCATGCATTTTTGCAATCTAATTTTGTGCTAACGCGCTAGTTATTTCTAACATATCAATTGTTGATGCGACACTAGAGATCAATAATGATTGAAATAAAAAAGCATATTTATTAATATTAATTTACTTACTTTCGGTATTCTTCAAAGATTTCTAGGTTGTGCAATATGAATGCATGAGTCTGTTTTAAGTCCAATCTAGAATAGTCTTTGTTCATCTTAATACTTTCATGGAAGGTACCATCTCTATTACCAATTTGTGTAGTTTTTATTGTATGTACACCTCGCATATACCAAGAGGCAAATGTTATACATTCATTTGCCATGTAAATAGTTAGCTATCGAACATCTTTGGATGTGCCCGAGTATGCATTATGCATTTCAAGAAACCCAAATATCTAAAAAAATACTAATATTTATGAACTATTAAGTATAAAGCAATTACATGTTATATAAATATTAAATTAAATTTTAACTAACATTTCCATGGGATACATCCAACTATACTTAACTTGTCCTCTGAGTATCGCCTCATCTACAAGATGGTGTGTAAGTTGGACCATGACTGTAAAAATTTATAGAGGAAAGAATATCTCTATTTTGCATATTGTTTCATTCATTTCTCCTTTAAATATCATAAAATAATCAACATTTATAACTTTGGAACATAACTTTTTTAAAAAAAAATCCATACAAATTAATTATAATATTTGTTACTTCATCATCGGTCATGTTGTTACAGAGTGCCACTAGAAGCAATTAGTGAAGAAGGACATGATAATCATGAGTGTTAAGTCCCAACATTTTTTGCTATTTCATGTGGACATTATTTAAATATTAGAGTAGTAACTATCAAGCTGCTTCATTGATTTGAGGACTTCATAGAATCTCTGCATCTCAACCCTTATCATTGTAATGCGAGACAAAGGCCTCAAATTTGCCATCAATGACTTCTTGTGCTTGCAGATTATGTCAGATGTTCAATGCATTCAAGTCTTGTCA
Source organism: Asparagus kiusianus (assembly GCA_022839385.1). Lineage (NCBI taxonomy): Eukaryota > Viridiplantae > Streptophyta > Magnoliopsida > Asparagales > Asparagaceae > Asparagus > Asparagus kiusianus. The sequence goes on from BQKN01063593.1 coordinate 69,612, forward strand.
AGTCCTTAATTTGTCCTTTGATTTCTTACCGTCTTGTAGAAGTGTGAACAATAGGTTGTCACATATATTCTTTTACATGCAGTACATCTAAGTTGTGTTGAGTTTTGAGCTTTTTCTAGTAAGGGAGCTAAAAGAAGATACTACATTTTATCTATCCTATTAGCGATTCTGCGGCTTCTATGTCATCTAAATTCTACACTTATCTCTTTTATTTTGGTGCCCTCTTCATGATGAAATTGCATCTCGGAGCGAGCATATCCTCTTATGTACATCGGTTCTATTTGAACCTTACTTTAGGACATCCATCAAATAATTTTATAATATTATATGTGGTCATTATATGCACCTTCCCTCTTTTATCTTCTTGTTCATCAAACTTTTTTGTGTAGGTTTTACCCCAATATTTATGTTCCTTTTGTAATCATATTCTGTTAAACCAATAATACATCTTTTGGATCTACTGTAACTGAAAGCCTTCAAGTTTGGACAACATACAGGATAAGCATATGTCTCTTTCATAGTCCAACCAAAGAGATTCACATAAGCTGAAAAGTTATTAATCATCCACATAATAATAGCATGGAGATGCATCATATGTTTGGATCCTCTCATGCCAGAGATGTTTTAACTCATTAATTAAAGGCTCAATGAACACACATATGTCATTACCAGCTAAGTGCTTGCCTAGTACCAGCAATGAAAGGATCATATTCGGTTGCTTCATATAAAGTCCAGGTGGCAAATTATAAGACATTAACATAATTAGCCAAGTAGATCAATCCAAACTCATAATGCCAAACATGTTGAATTGATTGCCAGATCTGTGAGTTTACCATCATCTACATGTCCTTCCTTATGCCGTTGCATATCTTTAGCTATGTCTTTGGTCATATACAATAACTGTAACATAGACACTACAAAAAAATATCGGAGTACCTTTGTTGGAATTTTTCCTCTACTAGTTCGCTGACTCATCTGCTTTTTATGTTGAAATGCACGCATGCTTTCTCTAATAAGACACTTCATACTTTGGACATTTCTTGAGTTTCTTGTTATCCTTATAATATAAGATATAATAATTAGGACATGTATCAATCTTGTTGTAATCTAAACCCAGACCGCCAATGATGTTATTCGCATCATAACACTTTTCTAGTATGCAATTCTCTCCATCCAGAATTACTTTGTATAGTAAATTAAGAAACATTTAAAAATATTTATCTACCATTTCACTGAGGATCTTAATATGCATTAGTTGAAGAGTAAACGACAATCTATTGTACTCGGTGCAACCGTTGTATAGATCCTTCTAGTCATCTTCTAATAACTTTATAAATCTTTTAAAGCCCTTAGTATCACACACATTTTTGGCATTTTCCACAACTTTTGCATCTTAGGAAAACTCTAGTACTGTTGAAACTTTAGCAACTATCGCAATATCATTTAACATTGCATGTGTATCAGCCATCCTCACATCTATATTTTCGTCAGGTAGTTTAATATCTTGATATTCCCCACAAAATTTCTAACATTTATAATTTTTATCAAATCCTCATCTTTCTGAGTGTTTTATAGCAACTCTATCTACCAAACCCTTGATTCTGCATATAATATTACATGGACAACACAACAAACTCTAACTTCCTCAGATTTGCATACGTATACTGAAATAAGGCTTCTCATCCGTCTCGATATTGATTGTCACTTCCCACTCTTCTTTTCATAATAGGAATATTAATCCACAGCTTGCCAGTAACTTCTCTCATCTCTATGGCAGGTATGATTATTAATCATTTTAATATCTCAAAAAACACAGCATCTTTATTGTAGGTGATCTAAACAAATACTAGGTTGATCTAATCAGTCTTTTATAATCTCCATTGTCATACTAGATTGGTCTAAACACTCCTTAGTAATCTTCATTGTGCTTATTTGAATAAATACTAGGTTGGTCTAAAACTCTATCGGCTGCCATAGGAAGGCTTTTATCCCATAAAGAATATAGTAATACTTACATGTAACTTTGCTTACTTTGTGCATTTTCATTTCTAGAAAATTTCGCTAGCACCTACCCTATATCCTTCGAGCACACCGTGTAGATGTTATTATGCGTATTTGTAATAGATCAAAAACAATAAGTAATAGATTGAAATTGGTAAGTTATAGACTGAAATGGGAAACAACATATGCTTAGTTGTACATGAAGAACAATGAGTACGTGCGGGTGAAATTTTCTAGAAACAAAATGCACAAATGATACAAAGTTAGATGTACGCACTACTTTATTCCTAACCCATCTAAGCTTGACAGATCCAATTTAGGTGCCAACTCTTTCTACTTATAATATAAAGTAAATAATACTTTTTAGGTATAAAGCTTAAATTCCATATTTCGTGCATTTTGATTTCTAAATTTTTTTTGCAGAACCTACCTGTTGTTCTTCGAGTACACTGTGCGGGTATTATTATTCGAATTAGCAATAGATCAAAATTGATAAGTAATAGATCAAAATCCATAAGTAATAAACCAAAATGTTGAGAAACATATGCTTATTGTATATGAAAAACAACAAGTACGTGTGGCAAAAATTTTATTGAAATAAAATGTACAAAGTATATAAAGTTAGGTGTACACACTACAATATTCCTTACCCATCTAAACTAGACAGATCCAGTTGTTACGTGCTAATTCTTTCTATTTAAAATATAAAATAAATGATACTCTTCGGGTATAAAACTTAATTTCATACCTAAAATTGAGTCTCTATTTTATATTATAAATCTAAAAAAGGGGATCTACGGCTAACATTAACTATATTTTTTTATTCACCTATAATGGATATATAACACATTATTGTGTAATAGATCCCACTAGTGATATCAGGATTTTGTTAAGGTTAAGATCAATGAACTTAATGTTAAACTTAAGTTTAATTTAGTGATTAAGTAATTTAATTATGATTTGAGTGTTAAAGTTGTTGTAACTATGATTGGATTATTAGGTTTTGTCGTAATTGGAGTAATATGTTGAAAACCTTAATACATACATAGTAAACTAATAGTGACTTGATTTAGCATGATCAAACTTCCATTTTTCTACACTTAGCCTCATAGCAGTCATCAATCACTGACCTACGTAGCTTAAACTTTCTACAGCTTAAAGTTAATTTTAAGAGGATCATTAGGTCTCCTTTCAACCACTTTTTTTCTTGTGAAACTCTGCTCTTTATCAGCAACGCCATTCTTTTAAGCAACAAATTCAGATCTTGTAAACTAGTATCCACAATTATGCATCCAAGGATTATTTAAAACATACAAACAAGCAATATTGCCACCTAATAATAGTGCAAAATTAAAAGAAAACTTAAAATTTAACCCTAACCTTAAAATTTTTTTGAAAGAAAATAGGGCATTTCCCTATCATTGTATAAAGGCGAAACCAGAATATGGGATTACAAAAGATTACAAAAGAAGATATCTTCTAATGAATGAGGCAACAGCTCCGAGATGGAGAGAAAAGCCCATTCAGTTTGAGGGCAGAAGATGGAGATGTTGTTAGAGAAGCAACGGAGAGGTAGCATGCGGCTAGAGAGTTGACCAAGGCGGCGGTTTTGGTGGTGAGGCGATGACTGTAGGGGTTGAGGAGGACCTGGGGACAGGTAATAAACAATAGGTTAATTAGGTTTAGGGTAACAAATAATACATAATTAACAAATTTACATCATAAATTAAATTAACAAATTGAAAAATAAAAAATAAATTAAATTAAAAATTAACAAACTGTAATCACCTTAAACGGGGGTGGTCTTGGGCCTGAAGCAGCGGCGGTGGGCTTGGAGCAGCGATGGTGGAGCTCGAGCAGCAGCGTCGGGGTTCGACCAACGGCGACGGGGCTCGATCAGCAATGGCAGGTGCTCGAGCAACAGTGCTGGTTCTCTAGCTAGTAGTGGCGGAGGCCTCGGGCAGCGGCAAAATTGGACGATGTGGGATTTTGGTGGAGTTCGAGCAACGGCGGTGGCGGACTGAATAGCAACTGACGGCCCAGGGATGGGCGGAGTTAGCAGCGGCGGTGCAGCGGTAAGGCTAAGCAGCAGAAATGGTGTTGGTGGTGGCATTTTTTCGAAGTGAGGTGAAAATTTTAGAAATGAGGTGAAAATGCTAAGATTTAGGATTTCATTTGTAGCAAGACCCTACATCGGTGACGAATTACCTGCCGCCATTGCTCATTGACGACGACCAACATTGGCGATGGGGTTGGACCCTTGCCAATGTAGACGACGACGACGAGGTGTTAGCGACGACCAACACCCCGTCGCCAATGTAGACATTGGCGATGGGTAGTCAGCCCATCACCGATATCCCGTCATCAACGGTTTTTTTACAACTATTAGTTTTTGGGAAAATTGTGTCAAGGCCTCAAAAGCAAAAACTTCATGTGTTGTAGCCCTTTTAACATTTTTCCATGTGTTTTAGCCCTTAAATTGGAGATCTATATTTTGCAGTTATTCTTTAGTAATTATTACATGCCAACTAAGTATAAAGAGAGAATAAAAAATAAAATACCCCAAAATGTCATTATCTCCTCTATTCTTTCATGTTAAATCTAAAAGCAAGTTGAATTAGACTTAATATGAAAGTTTAATTTCATGTTAAGTTCAATTTAATTCATGTTAAGTCTAATTTAATTCCTTTTAAATCTAATTTAAATAATGCTATGTCTAATTCAACTTGTTTCAAGTCTAATTTAATTCATGTTAAGTCTAATTCAACTTGTTGTAAGTCTAATTTTATGTTAAGTCCAATATCATATTAAGTCTGATATAAATTCTTTTAAGTATAATTTAAATCATGTTAAGACTAATTTAATTTCTTTTAAGTCTAATTTAAATAATGTTATGTCTAATTCAACTTGTTTCAAGTCTAATTTAATTCATGTTAAGTCTAATTCAACTTGTTGTAAGTCTAATTTTATGTTAAGTCCAATTTAATTCATATTAAGTCTGATATAATTCCTTTTAAGTATAATTTAAATTATGTTATGTCTAATTCAACTTGTTTTAAGTTTAATTAAATTGGACTTAACATGAAATTAGACTTAAAAAGTTAAATTAGACTTAACATGATTTAAATTAGACTTAAAAGAAATTTAATATGATTGAAATTAGACTTAAAATAATTAAAATAGACTTAACATGATTCATGTTAAGTCTAATTCAACTTGTTTTTAGACTTAAAATAAGTTGAATTAGACATAACATGATATAAACTAGACTTAAAAGGAATTAAATTAGACTTAACATGAACCAAATTGGACTTAACATGAATTAAATTCGACTTAATATAAAATTAGACTTAAAACAAGTTGAATTAGACTTAACGTTATTCATGTTAAGTGTAGGCGTATAAAACTGCCTATAGGTCCCCTCGTACAGCTCGACGACACGGATTCAACAAACGGATCATCGGGCAACGTATCCAAACAAGACTGTTAGCCCACAACACCGAAGCCAAGCGACACGCGACGAAGCGGACTAACGAGGCTACGAAGCCAACAAATCGCACACGAGCATGGGATGTATTCAATCACGTGCAGAATCAATCCAACGGTTCGGGGAGTCAACGAGTCATCTAAACAAGAGCGAACTCGGATGAATCACGATCGAATCAAGATCGGTTTCGGACTCGAACTCAGAAGCGGATTAACTGCTATATTTGGAATCAAGTCAACAAGTCGATTCCAGATCAAGTCAACCACAAACCGAATCAAATCCGAACAACGGAGAACCGGAAACACCGGAAAACGGCGAAACGGACAAAACACCCGGGGACTCGGCCTTAGCCGAGCCACCCCAGGGTGGCTCGGCCCAAGCCGAGCCACCCTGAGGTGGCTCGGTGGTCGAGCCACCCACAGGTGGCTAGGCCCAGAACTGTGCAAATGCACAGTTCCGAGTGCCTATAAATAGGCCTTGTGCTCATTTGGTTCAAAGGTTGGATTTTGGAGGAGGCGAAGCCCTGCAGGATTGAAATCTCAGATCTAAAAAAGATTGGAGCTTTAGGAGATTGAAGACTTGGACTTTGAGATCCGGTGCTCGGCGATCATCCATGCCAAATAAGGCAAGAGTTCGAGAGGGATCGGATCTGAGATCTACACGATTTTCCTCCGGATCTAAGCTTGGTTCTTAGATCCCGAGAAGAGTCTCGAATTCGCTTGGTCGATTTCGACACTTGGGCTACTATTTCCTTGGTGAATTAGTACCCCACCCGGCTATTATTTCCTTCGTGAGATAATACCCGTCATATCGTGTAGATCCGACCGGATCAAGATCACGCGGTGGTCCACGGCAAACAACCCCGGCGCAGGCAAAGAACCCACACAAAGCGAGTGACCGCATAACAGGAGCTCGCGATTCGTTCGACAAACAAGGATAAAAGTTGTAATCTTTTTCATTTCATTTTGATTTTTCATTGTAACCGGATCTTATAAAAAGACCGGATTTCTGTAATCGATAAACTATTACGAAAGTGTACAATGGAATCAATGAAGAAAGCAACGAATTTTCCCGCGAACATTAAGTCTAATTCAACTTGTTTTTAGACTTCAAACAAGTTGAATTAGACATAACATTATTTAAATTAGACTTAAAAGAAATTAAATTAGACTTAACAAGAACTAAATTGGATTTGACATGAAATTGGACTTAAAACAAATTGAATTAGACTTAACATGATTTAAATTGGACTAAATATAAACGAAATTGGACTTAACATGAACCGAATTGGACTTAATATGATTTAAATTGGATTTAACATGAACCGAATTGGACTTAACATAAACCGAATTGAACTTAACATGATTTAAATTGGACTTAACATGAACGAAATTGGACTTAAACATATAATCCATGTGAAGTCTATTTCATTTTATTTAAATCTAATTTCATGTTAAATCCAATTTAAATTAGACTTAAAATGATTTAAATTAGACTTAAAAAGATTTAAATTAGACTTAAAACGATTTAAATTAGACTTAAAATGATTTAAATTGGACTTAACACGAACTAAATTAGACTAACACGAAGCAAACTGGATTTAACATGAATCAAATTAGACTTAACATGAACTGTAATGACCGTAAATTTCTAATACTTGTTTAAATAATTTTTTGGTATTTAAATATTAAATATTATTTTTTCTAAAAGAGTATTTGTAATTTTCCCCAATTTCTCTAGAATTTTCTACGATTTAAAAATACGGTATTTTAATAGTTTTGCTAATTATAAATTTAATTGTTTTGGTAAAAATTTTAAATTAATAGTTAATTATTCATTATGGTTATTGTTATTATTATTTTGACCATAAATTTTAATATTTATTTGAATAAATTTTATGATATTTTTAAAATTATTTAAAGGGGTATTTTTCCCTGTGTTTTTCCTCTCACCGGTATTTCAGTCTGTTTCTCTCTCTCTTCATCTCTCATCTCTCCCCTACCCCACCTTCCCTAAAATCCTCCCTAATTTCCGCATAACCCCCACCTCGTGTTCACCCCCTCATTCTCTCTCCTCTATTATTTCTCCAGCTCTCTCTCTCTCTCTCTCTCTCTCTCATTTCTCTCTTCACCTCACGTCTCTCTCTTTCTCTCTCTCTCACACCACTCCTCAGCCACGAACCCAAGCTCCAACCAAAACGCCGCCACCCGCGAACTCCGTCGAGGCCGCCGCCAGCTGAGCTCCCCTCAGTCGCCGCCCAACTCCCCATCCTTGAACTTCTCCTTCACCCGTCGTTCTCCACCGCCCTGAGCCGCTCCGCCAAGCCACCCACCGCCCAGACTTACCCTCGAGCTTGACACCGCGAGCTCAGCCCAGCCCCGAGCCCCGCCTGCACCACCTCCTCCTCTATCTGTCACCGCGCTCATCCTCGTCATCCCATCGCCGAACTCCCCCTCCTCGTACCCCTCCGATCAACCGTCAGCCAGCCCCGACTCGAACCACCCCAAGCCCCATCGTCACCGCCATCCACCAACCGCCAGCCAAGCCTCTCAGCCAGCCCCTCCTCCCGTTCGTCGAGCTCCGACGACCAGCCCTTCACCGCCCTCGATGCTCGCCCTTGGCTCGAGCTCCGACCATCGAGCTCTTCCTCCAACCGAAACCCCGCCAGCTCGCCGCCCGAGCTCCGACGTCGAACTCCAGCTCTGCCTCCTCCTCCTTCGCCATCAAACCATCGCCCAGCAGTCCCACGACCAGCTCTTCACCGCCGCGGACGAGCCTGAACCAGTGAGCTCATTGCAGAAAACTGCAGTTCGGAGCCAACTTCGCTCGCGTTTTCCGGCCAACTCCGACCTCCGTTTCCGTCGATTCCTTCGCCGATGCGTAGCCCTTCGTGTTTTGTATCACATGGTATATTCCTTTCACTTGGGCTCCCTATCTACACCTCGTTATACTCATTTGAATATCGCACGTCGCATTAACACCCTAATTGTAATTTTAGCCGTCGATTCCGCGAAACCCGTCGTAACGCTGTGCAACCACCCCGACGACCCCCACTACGGTCCACGATATACCCAAGGCAAGATACCACTTTCTCATATCTGAATTTTATATTTATTATGAATTATCTGTAATTTTAGATCTGTTAATAATTATCTGCATGGGATTGTTTGATGAATGATATTAGATAAATCATAATAATATGATAATTAGTATTTTTAGAATAATTATGATAAACTAAAAGAATTTATTTTGGTAGCAGAATCATTTTTGGATAATTATATTAATTAAAAAGAATTTATTTGAGAATGAAATTTAGAAAATTATAATAATTTAAAAAGAATTATTTTGAAAAAAAATCATTTTAGAATAAAGGTAAATAATTTAAAGGAATTTATTTGAAAAAGGAATTAGTAATTATAATGATAAATAATTCATTTTGGAAGAGTGAGTATTAAAAAAGAACATTTAACGAATATTTTAGAATAATTTTAAAAAGAGTTTATTTCAAAAAATGAAATTGTTTTTGGATAATTACAACAATAAATAAAGAAATTATTTTGGAAAAAGGAATTATTTTGAAGTAAATAAATTTATTATTTCAGAAGATTATTTTAGAACAATTTTATGATTTCTGATTCTTAATTATGTGATATGCCTTGATATTATCGTACATGATCAATCATATTCTTTATTTCTGGTTGTGTTTGAGAACCGTTAGTAGTCACGGCCGTAGTAGCCTTGCGTGACCTAGAGACATGTGTTGTGTTGACTTAGCAAAACGAGAAGAGTTGGGATGAGAAAGTCCATGTTCATGTGTCGGATATAGCTGTTGATGTATCTTCCAGGCTCGCGCCAGTGAATTCGTGTAGTCACTGGGGTTGGTTTGTTGGGCTAAAGTGAATTCGTGTAGTCACTTTAGTCAGTGAAAGTCGTGTAGTCACCCGAGTCCTGCTTGAGTTCGGACCAGGCCAGAATCGGATTGCGTGTAGTCCTCTGACCGATTCGTGTAGCGGTATTGGATGCACGTAGGAGATTTGTGAACAGTCAGTTATCCAATGATATGGGCGTTGACTTTGTGTGAGATGTGGACTAGTGACCTGTTATAGAATGACTAGTTACATGACCTTATTACTTAAGGTGATTATAAATTCTTGTGAGATACGGACCAATTGTATTTCTCTTCATACATAGATCGGGATTAATATTTAATTATCTACAATTTGAGACATATGGTATATACATGAGGGTTTCCTTGTTTGGATTATTTTGCTCGATGTACTACGTTTCGAGTTGTAGATTTTTAAGTATTAATTCCATCTAGTGTATGACTCTGTACTTAGATAATTATTCTGATCGCTAGCTGCATGATCGACTTGTTACTTGGTTGATTTTCTTAGATTTATTCTGATTATTCTATTTTATAGTAGTAAATTATTTTAGATTATTAGTATTTCAGTTGCATGTTTCCATTGTTGTTATTATTATCGCATTGGTCGCACGACCGTTTCTATTCTTCCTTTTGGGATCTTGTCGTGTGCCATGCACGCTGACGTACTCCTTTCCTCTCGGGATGTACGTTAGATTTAGAGGACGGACAGCTACAGTTCGGAGTAGTACAGGAGCCAGAGGATCCTCCGCAGGAAGGCTTTGCAGACGGAGCAGAAGAACAAGTCGAAGTTTAGTTACCTCTTTAGTTAGCTGATGATCCTAGTTTACCTTCCAGTACTTTTATTTCTGTTGGTCGATGTACTATTTTTATATTGCCCAGTATTCAGATAGTTTTGTATAAGGGCATATTTGGCCCGAATATTATGTCTGGATGATCATTTCAGTTGTGATATATCTTTTGGTTCTGAGTTGTTTATTATATTCTCGCCACTGTGATCGGGGACCTGTGCCTTCGTTTTATTTTTGCTTGATGCTTAGCGTATTAGATTGAACAGAAGGGGTCTAGTACTTATTTCTCCTTAGTCTAATACGTCGCGGGCTTGTTCACGTTCCGATTCCCTGGTATTTTGGGAAGCAGTGCGTGACATGAACCAAACTAGACTTAACATGAACTAAACTCGACTTAACACTAAACTAGATTAAAATTAGACTTAAAAGGAATTAAATTAGAATTAACATGATCAAATTGGCCTTAACATGAAGTAAAATTTGATTTAACATGAAATTAGACTTAATTAAAATAAGTTGAAATAGACTTAACATGATTAATGTTAAGTCTAATTCAACTTATTTTTGGACTTAAAATAAATTAAATTAGATATAACATGATTTAAATTAGACTTAAAAGTAATAAAATTAGACTTAACATGAATCAAACTGGACTTAACATGGATTAAATTGGAGTTAACATAAAATTAGACTTAACATGATTCTTGTTATTTCTAATTCAACTTATTTTTAGATCTAAAGCAAGTTAAATTAGACTTAACATGATTTAAATTAGACTTAAAAGAAATTAAATTAGACTTAACATGATTTAAATTAGACTTAAAAGAAATTAAATTAGACTTAACATGAATCAAACTGGACCTAACATGATAAATCCAGAGAGAACAAAGAGGGAGGAGGAAATGAGGGTATTTTGGGTTTTTTGTTTCTTTCTCTTTGTGCTTAGTTGGCATGATAATTACATAAAAAAGGGCTGTAGCATATGATGTGATATTTCTTGGGGCAGAACCACATGGAAAAAATATAGAGGGACTGCAACACGTGAATGTTTTACTTTTGGGGTATTGACACAATTTTCCCTAGTTTCTTTCTTTCAATTCCATCTTCACAAAAAGAAAGTAATCTATATCTATACTACTTATAAAAGAGAATACCCATGTCAAAACTTTTAATTTCCTATTTTACCCTTTTAAATTTTGATAATTCGCAATTATACCATTGTTTATAATTAATCTTTAAATAATTATCCATAACTCTTTATTAAATGCACCTCCTACTCTCCCTAAGAATATTTGGTCAAGAATAAAATCATTATTAATAGTTTATAATCTAATACTACATACAAATGGTTATGTCTATATTTAGAATTTTAGAATGTTAATGTTCACTTTTTGGTCTACCTTAGTTGCATGTCGGGAGGCTTGCAACTCTTCTCTCTAAGAAGTTAAAACAACTGTATTGGAGGGATATCAAAGTTTAAATCATGGGAGGACCAGAGTTTTGTAGAAAGTACATAATGTAAAATTAAAGAATGATGCACTTCATTCTTTATTGCTTTGGGTCTTTTGAGCACCGACTGGTAATTAGTCAAAAATTTTAACTCAAGACTATGAATTTCTTCCCAATCAGTCACAAAATAGTATAAGATAAAGTTAATCAAATAATTATAATAACAAGATGTAGAGTCTATACTTTTAAAATTCAATTTGAATCAATGCATAAACTATGAACCAATTAACTACAAACAACCCTTTTTATTTTTATATAACTTCTCTTTCATCTCTTGAGTGTAAATTAGCTCATACATTTTCTTCCACTCACCATAATACCTACTAAGTCAAACCATACAATTACAAAAGAAAAGGTCAACTAGAACTCCACTTGGATTAGAATAGAAAATTTAACAAAGCACATGATGTCGACTTCTTTCGAGGATCAAATTTGCTCAAGCATGTGTTAGCATGATATGTTCCTCTATAATTCAATTAGAATTTTGAAAATATGTTTTGAAACTTGATTATTATAGAAATGAGACAATTTGGTACAATTTAAATTGGTACAATCAATTGGGATCCTCAAATTTTAAAATGTATTATAAAAAGATTAAAATGAACAAATGTATTTTAAAATCTTATTAGATTAAATATTTTTAAAATTCAACCCCCTAAACGTATTTCACGGTATAATTTGAAAACACATTGTATAAAAAAAATCTATGTTAATGTCATGAAATAGGGGCACGATTAGGAATGCATTAGGCAAATTGTATTATCATTTTGATGTTACAATGAAAAGTACAAAATAAACTTTTAAAAGTACAAAATAAACTTTCTTATCATGATTTCAGAAAAAAAAACATTAAATAAATACTACAACCAACATATTTACATGCATCCAAAATAAATATTATATTTTTATTATAAATAAGCCCTAATTACTAAAGTGATATCTTCTAAAGCTTTGGCTTTTTTACGTTCTAATTAATTACTCATTTTGTATGTTACGATTTTTTTTTTCATTTATTTCTCTCTTCCTCTCCTTCCAACCATTTGACTTCTATTTCTAAGAAACGAAGTGCTTGGGATGACACTAAAGATGGAATAGATTTCTATGGAAATGCTATCGCAATGATTTAGTGCTAACTTGTGAACTAGAGATTGATAAAATGCATATGAATGACATAATCAGTCTCTCTTGCAATTATCACGAAACTTTAACAAGTGACAAGCCTTTTCGCATGATATATCTCCATCATTCAAACATGTCAATTTTAGTTTTAAGTTTAAGAAATTTATTTGGGAAAGTTCTTATTAATTAGCATTCCTTAAATAGCTTGAACCTTAGTGTAAATTGAGCAAATATGCGTCTCCCATCTCTAATATTAGATCATCTTTTAATATTGCTATTGTGTTTACAGAATAAGTTTTTTCATACATAGGGTTATAATTTTTTCACTTTATTAATCCACGTCGGGTTCTGCTATTTAGTAAATTTGACCCTCTATGTCTGTATGTTTTGTTTCAGCTTTAAATGCTGATAATTAATATAGACTTTGATAAGGTAATTAAATTTGAAACATGATATGAATTGCTTCTTTTTTTGTCTCATTACCCTATAAGTTAAGGTCTTCCAGCTATTAGCTAATCTAATTATCTAAGAATCCTAGCACATAAATCTCTTATTACGTTCTTTATGTGGGTTTTATGAATATTGGTAAAATCTAAACCAGCTTAATTACATGAATATATCTAAATCATCGATTCACTTCATCATTTTACGGTCCACGTTTAAAAATTTTAATACTGAACAAGTATACCCACATGCAACGCACGTGCACTTTACTAGTAATAATAAAATCACTTTAACATAATTAGCAAACGGGTCTGGTTAGAGGTAAAATGTTTTGCCTAATTAACCCGATTTAATTCGAATTAACAAAATCTTATGCAGTGATGAATAGACCAAATAAACACGATTTAGTCACTAATAAAAGCAGTTTTTAGTGGTTTGTGTTATATCTATGAACTTGAGATCTTAAAACCATATAGCCATGATTAATTCAAAGAGATTAAACAAAAAAAATCTAAAGAGCGGAAGCTTATACCTGAATCCATAGTAGAGATCTTGATTTGGGTTTTTGATGATCTTCTAACCTTAGGGTTTTCTCTTAGCCGAATTTCTCTCTTGAGATGGGGGTGAAGAGAATTAGAGAAGTTGTTAACCCTAGGTTAGGGACCATAACCCCTTATTTATAGGTGTTGTACTTTTGCAATTTGGCCCCTCAACAAATCACAATTACAACCCGGTATCTGCACATATAACCCCATGATTATAATTAAATACCCATTAACCCAACTTAATTGATCACTTTAGTGGGTTATCTTGAAAGATAGCAATACACATTGATTAATCATATGTGCCCACAAATAGATTTATTAGATTAAATCCAACAATCTCCCACTTGGGCACCATATGATTCCTTAAATTGTGTATAACCTTATGAGCTCAAAATTTGCTATCACTGAAAAGGTATTTCCGAACAATCTGGTCCATTGACTATATTAATATAGGATCAAAGCGGCCTTTGTCACATTTATCGTGACTCGACCCATCAATGGTCACATATACCAATACAATCAAACGACATAGATCAATCATGGATGTGCAGCATGAAAATTACATGCAATGTGATCAGTACATGTCTATTTTCAACTGGTCCTCCTTAATGAGGTCAAAACCAAACATAATGTAACAGAGTGTCTTAACTTAAAACTTTATTCTGATCAGACAATACAAACAAACATAGAGCACCACAAAATACAAACTCCCACTAAATCATGATATCCTCAAATAATACCACACCCATATGAGCAGTATGCTCATGAAAGACCTTAGGTGGCAATCCCTTAGTAAGAGGATCAGCTAACATGGAGTTTGTCCCAATGTGCTCTATGGATATCTGTCCACTCTGTACCCTTTCTTTCACAACCAGGAACTTAATGTCAATATGTTTTGACTTAATTGAGCTCCTGTTGTTATTTGAATACATTACTGCAGATTTATTGTCACAATACAACCTTAGTGGTCTTTCAACATTTTCCAAAATGCGCAGTCCCGTGACAAAATTTCGCAGCCATATTCCCTGATTGGATGCCTCATAGCAAGCTACAAATTCTGCTGCCATAGTGGAGGAAGCTACTAGTGTTTGTTTGACACTTTTCCATGATATAGCTCCTCCTGCTAACATATAAATGTAGCCTGATGTAGACTTTCTGCTATCTTGGCATCCAGCAAAATCAGAATCCGAATACCCAATGACCTCCAAATTTTCTGATTTTCTGTATGTGAGCATGTAATCTTTTGTTTTCTGAAGATACCTCATAACCCTTTTGACTGCTATCCAATGATCCATACCAGGGTTGCTTAAGTATCTGCCTAACATCCCAACAATGTACGCAATATCCGGACGCGTACATACCTGAGCATACATTAGACTTCCTACAGCCGAAGCATAAGGAATCTTCTGCATTTCCTGAATTTCAAGGTTACCTTTAGGGCACTGATTGAGACTAAACTTGTCTCCTTTAGCAACAGGGGTATCTCCTGGTCTGCAGTCTTGCATGCCAAACCTTTTAAGTACCTTATCGATATAGCTCTTTTGTGATAATCCAAGAATACCCCGAGAGCGATCTCGATGTATCTGGATCCCTAATATAAAAGAGGCGTCCCCAAGATCTTTCAT
Organism: Asparagus kiusianus; assembly: GCA_022839385.1. Lineage (NCBI taxonomy): Eukaryota > Viridiplantae > Streptophyta > Magnoliopsida > Asparagales > Asparagaceae > Asparagus > Asparagus kiusianus. The sequence goes on from BQKN01063593.1 coordinate 85,019, forward strand.
CTCAAAATTCTTTGATAGAAATCTCTTGGTTTCGTGCAACATGCCTATATCATTAGTGGCAAGCAAGATGTCATCGACATACAGAACCAGAAAAATATGCTTACTCCCACTGAACTTGTGATATACACAGTCATCAACAATGTTCATCTCAAAACCGAACGAGATAACTATTTGTTGAAACTTATGATACCATTGACGAGGAGCTTGCTTGAGTCCATAGATGGATTTCCTTAATTTGCATACCATATTCTTTGGGTCTCCCGACACAAAGTTTTCTGGTTGCACCATATAGATCATCTCATCAATGTCGCCATTGAGAAATGCAGTCTTAACATCCATCTGATGTAACTCAAGATCATAATGAGCAACAAGTGCCATAATTATTCTGAATGAGTCTTTCGATGAAACCGGAGAGAAAGTCTCTGTATAATCAATGCCTTCCTTTTGAGTATAGCCTTTAGCCACAAGACGTGCCTTATACCTCTCCACATTACCGTTTGCATCCCGTTTGGTTTTAAAAATCCATTTACAACCAATTGGTTTTGCACCTTCTGGTAACGGGACAAGTTCCCAAACCTTATTGTCTTGCATAGACTTGTACTCTTCATTCATGGCATCAATCCACTGTTGAGAATTAGAACTTTTCATGGCCTGAAGGAAGTTGATTGGATCATCTTCCAACATTCCACTACTTTCCTCATGTTCTTGGAGAAATACAACATAATCATCCGGAATAGCATTTCTCCTTTCTCTCGTGGATCTTCTTAATGGCACTGGTTCTTGAGGTTGTTGAGTTTGTTCTTCTGGAACAGGGAGTTGATCAACATTGTCATCTTGAGGTTCCGGATTTACTTCTTGAGCAACAACAGGTATAGGAACCTGAATATTGTCAAAAGTAACTGTATGGATTGGATCTGAAGCCAATTCCTCCTCAAAAGCAATGTCTCTAACCTTATTTCTCCCCCCAAACTCAACATCCTCAAAGAATGTTGCTGTTCCCGTCTCAAAAATATTCCTTATAGTGGGATCATAAAACTTATAGCCCCTAGAGCGTTCAGAGTAACCAATAAAGTAGCTGCTAACTGTTTTGGAGTCCAATTTCTTTTCATTTGGCCTATAAGGCCTTGCCTCAGCTGGACATCCCCAAATATGTAAATGCTTTAAACTGGGCTTTCGACCAGTCCAAATCTCATAAGGTGTTTTAGCAACTGCTTTACTTGGTACTCTATTCAGAATGTAAGCTGCTGTCTTAAGTGCTTCTCCCCAGAGTGACTCTGGTAAAGAAGAATGAGCAATCATACTTCTTACCATATCCTTAAGAGTCCTATTTCGTCTTTCAGCTACACCATTCATGCTAGGTGAACCCGGCATGGTGTACTGTGGGACGATACCGCATTCCTCTAGGTATCTAGCAAATGGCCCTGGACGTTGTTCACCTGAACCATCATATCTGCCGTAGTACTCACCACCACGATCAGATCTAACGGTTTTAATTCTTCGGTTGAGTTGATTCTCAACTTCAGCTTTATAGGTTTTGAACATGTCCAGAGACTCAGATTTTTCATGAATGAGATATAGGTGCCCATAACGTGAGTAATCGTCTATGAATGATATAAAATATTGTTGACCATTCCAGGATTCCTTAGGGAATGGCCCACAAATATCCGTATGTATCAATTCTAAGACATCCGAAGATCTGTTGGCACCTAATCTCTTCACTTTGGTCTGTTTTCCCTTGATACATTCAACACATACGTCGAAGTCCAAAAAATCAAGGGAATCCAAAATGCCATCAGACACAAGACGCTCAACTCTACCTTTTGAGATATGACCCAAGCGCTTATGCCATAATGACGCCGAATTTTCCTTATTTAATTTACGCTTAGTACCACGTGATTCCACATGCAAGGATTCATTATAAGAAGCAATTGTATCGAGCAAATATAGGTTGTCATAAGTACTTAAATAACCGGTTCCCACAACATTTGAATTAAAAGATAAACTGAATTGATTGTTTCCAAATGAACAAGAATAACCTGATTTGTCCAATACAGAAACTGAAATCAAATTCCGTCTAAAAGACGGTACTACAAAAGTATCTTTTAAATCCAAATAAGAACCAGTTCCTAATAGCAACCTAAAATGCCCAATTGCTTCCACATCTACTGACTGACCGTCGCCCACAAAGATGTGTCTTTTAACATCACTTGGCTTTCGGTAGCTCAGACAACCCTGCATAGAAACACTTATGTGAGTAGTAGCACCAGAGTCTAACCACCAAGTGTTTCTAGGTACTGAAGCTAAATTAACCTCAGAACAGACCAAAGAAAGGAACGTACCCTTATTATCACGCCAAGCATGATATTTTGTACAGTCCTTCTTCATATGTCCAGGTTTCTTACAGAAGAAACAACCCTGATTATCCTTATGTTGTTTCTTCTCAACTGGACCCTTAGCAGCTTCCTTATCATTCTTCCTTTTCTTGCCCTTATCCTTAGAGGCATAGGCCAAATGAGCACTTTCTGTCTTATCTTGCTTCAACCTGTCTTCTTCTTGCACACAGTATGAAATGAGCTCATTTAGAGTCCATTTCTCCTTTTGACAGTTATAACTGACCTTAAATTGATTAAACTGTGCAGGAAGAGACAACAGAACCAGATGCACTAATAACTCATCACAAAGATCGAGTTTAAGTGCCTTAAGCAATATGAGACATTTCCATAATGTACTCCCTTATATTTCCTTTGCCCTTATACTTCATCGAAATCAAGCGAGCTAAAAGCGTGCTTGTTTCTACCTTATCGTTTTTCGCAAAACGCTTTTCAATTTCGGCAAGGAAATCTTTAGCCTTAGTAATCCCTTCGGATTCTATGCCTCTGAAGGCTTCCGGAACGCCGCGCTTAATGATCATAAGACTCATGCGATTTGAACGCTCCCACTTCTCATGCTCCTTCTTTGCATCAGGAGTGCTATCCGCATTGAGAGGTTGGGGTTGTTCAGTTCTTAATGCATAGTCAAGATCCATGCAGCCAAGAACAATTAATATGTTCTCTTTCCAAACCTTGAAGTTTGACCCATTTAGCATGGGAATTGAGTTGATGTTAGCAGAAATTGTTGCAGCAGATGCATTAGCTGAAATAAAACAAAAGATGCTCACATCAATAACCATATTTAGTAATCAATAAAATTCAAATAATGACAAATCCCCATCCAAGATACCGGCACAACATTAATATCAAGTCTTTGGACAGTAATATTAACTTGTAAGTGATATCTTGTTGCAATGATCAAACATTGACAATAACTCATGTCAAATAATGAAACTATCTTTGGATCGAATCATTATTCACATGTAAACCTTATAATTGTCACACGCTTATCATCGCAGATGTGTATACAGTCTAAATAAATATTAACCTTCCTTTGGGCCGATTAAATATTTACACGAAAGCATACACACAAACATCTCACATTCCTCATGAACAATCTACACAAGAGAGGTTACTTTGGCAACTTCTTGTTTCAATTAATCACTTGGAGTGAGAGACAACCTTAATACCTTAGTGTCATAATATTTGAATTAAATAATTGATTAAAAACCGAATTAGATTTAAATTAAAAATTTTAATTTAAATCAACTGAACTTAATTGGGGTCTCACAGCTTAATTAGGGCCCATAACTTAATTGAATAAATTAAGTATACCAAAGAGGACCCATGAAAAGCTGAGGCTTAACCATAATGAACACGAAGTTCCCTTAGCTTTGAACGCGAGGTTCGACTGTATTGAGTACGAGACTCACTTAAGCACGAACACGAGGTTCGTCTGAAAATGAACGCATGGTTCAACTTAGGAACGAACGCGAGGTTCGTTAAAATATGAGTACAGAACAAACGCGAGGTTCGTTTTTGAGAACGAACGCGAGGTTCGTTTAAAATTTGAACGCGAGGTTCACTGAACGCGATGTTCGACTGAAGTTCGAACGCGAGGTTCGGCTGAAGTTCGAACGCGAGGTTCG
>BQKN01063593.1:89046-101746 GCA_022839385.1 Asparagus kiusianus
CCTGAGTTGAACGCGAGGTTCACCTTAGAACGAACGCGAGGTTCGTTGAGCGCGAAGCTCGGTTAAAATTGAACGAACGCGAAGTTCGTTTGAGGTAACCACCTCCTTAATTTTCACCACGAACCCTTAGGGTTTCAAACTGAAACCGCCGCCGCCAAACACAAAAACTTTGATTTTTATTTTCAAAACCGATCCAGAATCGGAAAAAATTGAAGGAAAAAATCAAAGAAAAATCCAAAAAATTCCAAAAAGTTACTGTTCACCGGTGATTTTTCAGTTACTGTTCATCCGAAAGAAAAATTGTACTGTTCACACGAAAAATTTTTCGTTACTGTTCATCCGAACAAAAAAAAACTTTACTGTTCATCCGAAAAAATTTTCGTTACTGTTCATCCGAACAGATCTCAATCAAAAAAAAAGATTTTTAAGATCAAAAAACCCAACTTTAATCTTAATCTCTAAGAACAAATCAAAGATGGCTCTGATACCACTTGTTATATCTATGAACTTGAGATCTTAAAACCATATAGCCATGATTAATTCAAAGAGATTAAACAAAAAAATCTAAAGAGCGGAAGCTTATACCTGAATCCATAGTAGAGATCTTGATTTGGGTTTTTGATGATCTTCTAACCTTAGGGTTTTCTCTTAGCCGAATTTCTCTCTTGAGATGGGGGTGAAGAGAATTAGAGAAGTTGTTAACCCTAGGTTAGGGACCATAACCCCTTATTTATAGGTGTTGTACTTTTGCAATTTGGCCCCTCAACAAATCACAATTACAACCCGGTATCTGCACATATAACCCCATGATTATAATTAAATACCCATTAACCCAACTTAATTGATCACTTTAGTGGGTTATCTTGAAAGATAGCAATACACATTGATTAATCATATGTGCCCACAAATAGATTTATTAGATTAAATCCAACAGTTTGAACAATAAAACACATGTGACGAATATAAGAAATTTTTGTTCAAGTCTTGAATAGTAAAAGGCTTTTCAATATGAGAAGTGATAGGAGGAACAAATTAGAAAAATTAAAACTATAAGGGGGTTGTTTGTTTCAAAAAAATTTTGGCATTTGGGTGGGATTTTAAATTCTAGTATCAAAAAGTGGGGTTTTAATTTTGGGTTTTAGAATTCCATAAAACTTGTTTATTTCAAAATAAAATTTAGAATATCAAATCCCCAAATAATAAAAAAGTATTATATTTAAGGATTTGTGAAATCCTCTTTTTTGGGTAGGATGTGGGGTGGATTTCAAAAGTGTTAGACAAATTAGGGATTTCAAATTCCAAAAAGTTTGAAACAAACAAAAATATTACCAATTATAGTATTCCAAATCCCAAAATATTGTTAAAACAAACAAAGTTTTAGGAATCCTAACCCATAACAAATTAGCTATGGATTTCAAATCCTATGATAAATTTCATATCCTAAAATTATAGGATTTGAAACAAACACCCCTAAATGCAGAAACTTTATCATGAACACCTAGAAATAGTGAATTGAAAGTGCCCCAACGCTGATCAGTGAAGGTGCCACGTGTTGGATGGATATCTTCAAGTTGCTCGCTGGGTTTGGTTGGGATAAACTTGTCATCATGATACTAAATGAGGTGATTAATACATGATAAGTTCATGTGTAAAAGCCTGATGTAAGCAATTTATTACGTGTACAAGTGGTAATACTCTTTCTTTTCATAAAAAAATCCAAATTCAATTAAATACATAAATGTAGTTCAGAAGGTCTTAGACAATTTATTATAAATAAATATAAGATACATAAAGATAAGCTTTAATTTACACAATGACTAAGACTTTATTAGAGTTTAGTAGACTTTTGTGACACGGGATTATTACTCAGTAGACTTGGGATTAATTAATTTCAAATCTTCTAGAAGGATTATGTGGCCTTCATCATATTATTTGAGAATTTTAAATTTCCGGTGAGGGAGATTGTATGCCGGCGAGTGCGGGCCTAGAGTTGACTTGACCGCATGACCCGGCTCACCCCTTTGTCCGTCATCACTTTAGAATAAGAAATTTTTTGCAAAATAGATTATTTTGCTAAATATTTAGTAAAACAGGTCGTTTTGCTAAATATTTAGTAAAGTAGACATCTTTTTGGTCTGTTGGCCAAAAAGAGATCGATTTTGCTAAACGGACCATTCGAAACGTACGAGACTAGTAGTTTCATATGATTTAATCCCTCATTAAATCATACAGGACTACTAATCCCATATGTTTTGAATGGTCTGTTTTGCAAAATCAACCTCTTTTTGGCCTGTTGGCCAAAAAGAGATCGATTTTACTAAACAGACCATTCAAAACAAACGAGACTAGTAGTCTCGTATGATTTAATCCCCATTAAATCATACGGGACTACTAATCCCATATGTTTTGAATGGTCTATTTTGCAAAATCAACCTTTTTTTGGCTTGTTGGCCAAAAAGAGGTCTATTTTGCTAAATATTTAGTAAAACAGTCTATTTTGTTAAATATTTAGCAAAATAGGTCTATTTTGCGAATTTCTTCTCAGAATAATTGTGATAACCGTTGCACATTAAAGTTATTCTATTAACATATATAGTTATAAAAATTAAAAAAATATTTAGTTATAAAAAAAAATATAGTTAAATTAAAAAAATAATCGCCTAATTCCAGAAAATCAAGATAAGTAAATTGAAGATCTCACTCCAGGAACAGCTCAAAAAAAGATCTCACTCCAGGAAGTTCCATATATAGTCATCGCTGCAGCATTTTTTATAAAGAATAAAGTATCCATTTCCTTAATTATACTTCTCTAAAAATTATTTAGACAACCAGGATTCAGCAAAATGGCAATATAGTCGCATCAAAACAGTAGAATTATGGGAAAAACTGAATTAATAATTGATTCTGGTTCAAGTAATAGAATCTGTTTTGTTGGCAAATCATTAATGTATATGTATTCATTTCTGTACCTATAAAGTAATAGAAACAGTATATAAGATTCTTACTTTCATGATTCACCTTCACAATCCTTTTCAAATATTCTTCCCACTCATATTCACTTTTTATAGCAAATCCCGCAACATCAAACATCATGTCCGGAATAACAGAACAACGTTGCTCAGGGGAGTACTGCAAAACAAAACTTTTAACTTGTTTCGGCCAACAATTGGACGAAGAAAAGCAACGAGTGCTCCCAAATGACACCCAAGATCGAGCCAACAACAAATACAGAGATCCTAATCATACTCCAAGTGACCAAAGATAATTCACATTAATTTGTACAAAATTTTATGAAAACAAAGAAATCAGAAGAAAGACTCGAGTCCTATCCAAAATTTTATCATCATGTCCTCTCGCTAATATGACCCTTAAATGATCTCAATCCATCTACACCACCTCCTAGCTTCTTATCACTAACTCTCCTCCGTAACTCCTTCCTCTTAAAACCCTTGCTCTTACCCTTCATCAAAGGCACCAAATACCACCAAATAGCAGTCCAACATATTGCAAAAGACCTCCCAAACACCAACAAAACGAGTACCAACACAATCACCAGAGACCAAAAACAAACACCCCAACCATACACGCCTCTCTTCTTCACCTTAATAATATCCTTAGACTTGGTGACAACTTCCTTGGGCTCCTTGGTCACCTCCAATCCCTTCTCCACTTTCATCGAAGGAGGCGCCGATGATAATCTCTTTGTAACCCTAGGCCGCGATGACTTCGCCTTTGCGTCCTTCGCTTCCCTTGGCTCCCTTTTCTTGATGATGATTGGAATCCAATCATCCGAGTCCGACCTATAAGTGAATCTAACCGTCGCACCTCCGTGAGACCTGGCCCTCAACATGATCTTCTCCTTCTTCTTGTCTAATTCTTCAAGTATTTTTTCGAATTTATCAAGCCCCGACGTCGAGTAGGGGTTTGAGCTTGAGCTTTGCTTCTTCTTCTTTGTCATCGAGAGGCTTTGCTTGAGCTTTGATCCCTTGGGCGAGGTTGGGAGAGGCTCGGTGTCTATTTGAGAAAAGCTTCTTTTGCCGCAAAACATGGTCTGGTTTCTTTTCGTATGTGAACATGAGTAGATCACGACGTTGTACTTCTGATGTGTTGGTGGAATGGTGATTTTATATGTCCCTCTATTACAAGATCAGAGGGAGAAAAATTCCAACGGTGAAAGCGTTGGTGGGGTCAATTATGGAGTTGTTTATGGACGTTTCCGAAGATTGACTTGGTTTTTAATTTGTATCGATAAGCTTAGAACTAAGATGGGAAACTATGGACTTTTGAGAGCTCGGATTGGTCTAGAATTTGCCTATTAATATTATTTATCATTCTTACAACTTTTTTATATATATGATGTGAGTTTATGAAGGAATCTAATATGATATCCAGTTTGTATTTATATCCGCCAGCAGTAGTAGGTCATGGAAAGACTTTGAGGCAGACTTCAATTGGTAGGTTTTAATAGGTTGGATTTGGGCGTTTACCTCAATAGTTCTACTAGGGTTGAGATGAGAGATGGGATTGAGTTTAGATAGGTTTTGGACTAACACTCCCATCTTATGTATACTTCACCTATTTACGGTCTTCAGACTAGAGTATCTGAAATCCCAACTTCATGTTTTTGTAATAAGGGCTATTTGGTTGAATGGAAAGGAAGTTGTAAGAGTAAATGGAACAATCGAATTTATAAATACATTGTTCAGTTTGTAACTTTATAATTAGAAAAGATAAATAGACTTGCATATTATATTTAGCAAAATCTTCCAGCAAATATTGTAACCAATATGATGGGAGGAATGTATGTTCATACATGTATACGGGACGGACTACCAAATCGGCATCCTAGTAGTGTACATGGTTCATTAGTCTCATCACATCAACGTGCAAGAGGGACTGCCAAATCAATGTATCCTAGGTATACGGCTCACAAGCCTCATTGCATCTACGTGCGGGACGGACTACTAGATCAAGCATCCTAAAACCCAACTCAATGGCCTGTACTAATAGTATAACGATACACTATCCCAAGTAGTACTGAGCGGTGCTCATCAATGATATCCATACATGTATATAATGTTTAAATAACCCATATCCCAAATGTGGTTGAAAACAATACCTGTAATAATCCTCTCCAGGATATCTGTGTGTGTGCTACAATACTATTCATGTATGTTCATGATTGTATGTGTGTCATGTTGCGGCTCGAACCCCGCACTCACGGTCAAACGATGCAAAAACAACCACTCAAAAAACAAAGAGAACACAGGTCGGTCGACCGCCGCATTGGTTGATCGAAAGAAACCGTGCACACAATGTGCACGCTCAGGGCCTCACCGGTCGACCGATGACTAGTCTTGGTTGGTCAACCGGCCAGAGAGGAAAACACAAGTTCAGGTTTCTGATGTTTTATATTTTGTAACTTTATTTAAAAACTTATTTTTATCAACATGAGTCATATAACAAGTTTAAATCTTTCATAATTACTTAACATGAATTAACTCATCATGATATAAATACTTGAATTAAACTAATTAGGGTTTAACATCCTAATTAATCAAAATTTCTCAAATAACTTAATTTATAAATATGGTTAAGTAAACATGATAAATTCTAAATATTGAACAGAGATAAATTCATTTAAACATGCTCACATCACTTAGGTATAATCAACCTAAGGTTTAGACCTCTTTAATTAACAAAAAAAACTCAAATAATTATTAAACTAGGGTTTAAACATGATTTAAGCATGATTAATAAGTTAAAAATAAAATTAAATATAACCCTAATGATCATGATTATCAAACTAATATAAACAACAACTAAAACTACAGATTTTCCCCTTGGTTTAAAGATTAACATCATAAACTAAGATTTTAAAACATCGGGTTAAAGTTAAACATGAGATTCATCAATTAAACATGTTAAATATTGAATTAACTATAGGGAGAGGTTTGAAGGAAGATGATCTTGCCTCAAAAGTCATGTTGAACACCTGAACACGTGCATGCAATATCCCTCTTCACCAAAGTCGCAAAATCCCGTCTTCCTTAACAAATGCCTCAAGAACTCTCCCAAATCTCACAAATTATGATTAAGGTTTGAGAGAGAGAGAGAGAGAGAGAGAGAGAGAGAGAGGAAGAGAGGATGCTAGGATTTGGAATACTGATAAAAAGATATTTTTTTTTGTGTAAACATGTATATATATAACTGCAAACACGAATCAAAATAGCCCAAACCCGAAACATGAAACCTCGTCAGGTTGGAAAATTAGTATTTGGTATTTTGGCTGTAACTTCCATGTTCAACCTCAGAATGAGGCGATATAAGATTCATTGGAAAACTGTTTAATATACCTACAACTTTTATTTTTTAAGTTTTTCCATATTCGAACTATATTGGTGTGTAATACATATATACTCTTAACTAGTCATTTTTTCATATTTCTTTTTTGTGCATGTTTAACCTTTGTATACTCTCATATATACTCTTAATTGATTTCAAATCAATTATTAGCATAATCATTTATCCATAAATGATATTCATTATTATTAGAGCTCATTTATCAATATAATTTACACTATTTTCTAAAATTCATGGGGTTTTATAGTAGGCTACACCCAAGCCGCAGCAGGCCCCACCTGAACCACAGCAGGCTCCGCAGTATTTGACAGACCTCATGACACCTATTGTAGCCAGGCTGGCAAAGCTTGAGGAGTAACTGGCAAACCAAAATCCACCAGTTGCACCACCACCTGTGGTTCCACCACCAGTTATATCAGTTATACCTATTGCCGAGGAATCCCCAGAGGTTACACCAGGAGTTACACCACCACCAGTTGTTAATAGATCTAAGGAGCAGGAGACTTGGCTTCGTGTAGTTGAGAGATACTAGAAGATGATGACACCAGAATTCTAGGGATCATCAGACTCATTTGTAGCTCACAAGTTGAAAGAAGATGTAGAAATATTCTTGACCTACTTGATGTGGACTCCGTTCAGAAGCATCGATTGACAACTTTCAGTCTTAAGGGTGATGCTGACGGATGGTATAGACTTTAATTCACCCCTGAGCAGCGGATGATGCTTACTTAGGAAGACTTCATATACTTTTTTGACAAGCAATACATCTCTTCCATGGCAAGGGCCGGGAAAGAGTTAGAGCTATCCAGATTGGAGCAGGGGGACATGTCCGTAGCTGACTATGAGGACAGATTTATGAGCTTTCTTCGACTCACGGGCATGTGGCAGACAAAAGAGCATCAAGCTCATATATTTTTTATGGGGCTTCGTCCAAGCCTTCGCCGCTACCTTGTCTCTAGATGATTTCGTTCAGTGCGAGAGGTAGCTGACGCCGCTATTTTGTAGGAGACAGAGACAATGATTTTTTAGAAGAATAAGGAAGGAACATCTAAAGCAGGACAACATGGTTACAAATGCAAGGGCAATAGATCTTTTGCAGGATCTAGGGGACGGCAGTAGCGGGGTAAGGATTCGCAACACTAGCAGCAAGGACCAAATAAGAAGGGGTCATAGCATAATTCAAGAACGTCTCAACAGCGCAGGATTCAGGGTGCTTGTCATAACTGTAACAAGATCGGGCATAGGGTAAAATATTGTCACAGTACACCAGTAGGAGACCAGCAGAGCAGAGGCCATGGCTAGCAGTAGGGCCGTGGACATGGTCAGCAGTAGCAGAGTCGTGGATAGGGTCAGCAGCCGTAGGGCCGCGGGTATGACCAGCAGCAGAGGATTGAGGTGCCGCCGACTGTTCTGAGGATTGAGCGGCCAGTAGGACAGTTCCATGCCATCCAAGAGATACCTCAGGGACAGATAGTCCCATATGTTCCACCAGCTTCAGTACAGCAGTCTTCAACCACCGATAGGGATTATGTAGTCGTACCACACGATCATAGTGCGAGTGGAGTCATAGTGGAAGGTACGTTCCTCATGAACTCCTTTCCAACTCGGATCTTGTTCAATTTAGTAGATTCGCATTCCTTTATTTCTCATACCTTCGTGGATATGTTTCAGCTAGTTGCACATCCCCTAGATGTACCATTATCAGTTTTTACGCCTTTAGGCGATGTGTCCCTATTAGAGAGTATTTATAGGAGATGTGTCATCGGTTTAAATAAGTCTGAGTTTATCATCAATCTGATCATTTTGCGTATGTCCGAATTTGACGTTATCCTTGGTATGGATTGGTTATCATCCTACCATGTCAGTATCAATTGTTTTGCTAAAATAGTTAGTTTGCAATCGTTCGATGGGACCGAGTTGATTGTAGCAACCTCATAGGGTAACCAGTTTGCAGAGTCATTCCTAGCATACATCGAGAAGGTGATGTTGTGGGATTAGAGTGCTGATTTGTATAAGACTAGAGTCATCTTAGAGTATCGGGATGTCTTTCAGGACATATCTAGGTTACCTCCTGTGAGAGAGGTTAAGTTCTGCATCGAGTTGCAGCCAGGCATAGCACCGATATCCCGAGCACCCTATCGTATGACAACCTACTGAGATGAGGGAGTTGCAGACTCAGTTGGATGAGCTTTTATCTTAAGGTTTTATTTGCTAGAGTCATTCTCCGTGGGGAGCATTAGTCTTTTTTATGAAGAAGAATGATGGTAGTATGCACTTATGTATAAATTATCGTGAGTTGAATAAGATCACCATCCGGAATAAGTATTCACTACCGAGGATAGATGAATTATTTGATCAGTTATAGGGAGCATAGTATTTCTTAAAAATTAATCTTCATTCTGGCTATCATCAGTTACGGGTTCAGGAGATGGATATTCCCAAAACCGCCTTTCTAACTTGATATGGGTCTTTCGAGTTCCTTGTCATGTCATTTGGGCTGACCAATGCACCCGCGGTATTTATGGATTTTATGAACCGAGTTTTTCATCCATATTTTGATCAGTTCATGATCGTATTCATCGATGACATCCATATTTATTCGAGATTGGAGGAAGAGCACGAGCAACATAATAGATTGGCATTGCGGACTTTACAGGAGCACCAGTTGTACGCTAAGGTTAGGATTTTAGGTCATGTTATCAGCAAGGAGGGCATAGCTATAGATCCATCTAAGGTAGATGCAGTACTTGATTGGGAGCCGCCAAAGACCGTTACAGTGATTCGTAGCTTCTTGGGTCTGACCGACTATTATAGGAAGTTCATCCAGGACTTCTCAAAAATCACTACGCCATTGACACACCTTACGAAGAAGGGTGTATAGTTTTTTCAGAGGCTAGAGTGTTAGGAAGCCTTTGAGATTCTGAAGGCTAAGTTGACTACATAGCCAATGTTGATTATCCCGAGCATTGATAAGATATTTTTCGTCAACATAAATACATCATTATCGGGTTTAGGAGGTGTTTTGATGCAGACTCAGAGAGTAGTGGCTTACATTTCACGGCAATTGAGGACTCATGAGCAGAACTATCCTACACATGACTTGGAGTTAGCAGCAGTGGTCTTCACACTGAAGATGTGGAGGCATTACCTCTATAGGGTACAGTTTGAGCTATTCACGGACCACTAGAGTATGAAGTATCTCTTCTCCCAGGCAGAACTCAACTAAAGGCAGCGACGATGGGTCGAGTTTATTAAGGATTATGAGTTCATGATTCAATATCATCTGGGGAAGGCGAACATTGTAGCAGACGTATTGAGTAGAAATCATCATCATCAGATTTTAGCTTTGAGATATTCATTATATCGAGATCTTTGCACCCTTAGCCAATTTGATTTAATATCATAGATAGGCGGGAGCAGTGCATTTTTAGGAGATTTAGCCGTGCAACCATCTTGGACTAATAGAGTAGTTAGAGCTAAGCTAGAGAACTCTTGGATTCAAACCCGAAAGTAGGAGATTTCCAAAGAGCCCAAGGCTGATTGGACTATTAGAGAAGATGGAGGTCTTTGAATGAAGGTCCGATTAATCATGTCGAATAATCCGCAGCTAAAGAAAGGCTTATTTGATGAGGCGTATCGCACTAGGTACACAGTGCATTTTAGCACAACCAAAATATACAAGGACCTGAAGAGATATTTTTGATGGAGTAGCATTTGTAGGGAGATTGCAGAATATATAGCTAAGTGCTTTACCTGCCAGCAAGTGAAGACGGAATATCAAAGACCCACAGGAACCCTACAGCCTTTACCCATTCCTGAGTGAAAGTGTACAGATATTTCTATGGATTTTATTGTAGGCCTGCCGAGATATAATAAGGGGAATGATTCAATTTGGATGATTGTAGACTGATTGACGAAGTCAGCACATTTTATACCGGTGAAAACGACACACACGGCGGAGACTTATGTGAGGATTTTCATCCGGGAAATCGTGAGATTACATGGAGTTTCAGAGATGATTGTATCAGATCGAGGATCAGTTTTTACTTCGCATTTTTGGAAGAGCTTTCAAAATTTTTTTGCCAGCCAGCTATCATACAACAACGTTTTCCACCCGTAGACAGATGGCCAAACAGAGAGAGTCAACCAAGTGTAAGAGGATATATTGCAAGCATGCATCATCGATTTTTAGAGCATCTGGGAAGATTACATACCATTGATTGAGTTTGCTTATAACAACAGTTATCAAGAGACTATAGGTATGACACCGTATGAAGCGTTATACGAGAGGCCTTGTAGATCCCGATTTGTTAGACAGAACCGGAGGACAACTAGTTACTTGGACCGGAGCTTGTAAGACAGACTACATAGAAGGTAGCAATAATTCGAGAGCGTATTCTTATAGTATAAATTCGATAGAAGAGCTACGCAGATCAGAGGCGGCGACCACCGTAGTTCAAGGTTGAGGACTATGTTTTATTGAAAGTATCACTGATGAAGGGAGTTCAGTGATTTGGCAGACGAAAAAAACTTGCTCCGAGATATATTGGTCCGTTCCGGATTGTGGAACGTATTGGATCCATTTCATATCGGTTAGATCTTCTAGCATCGATATTGAGCATACATAATGTTTTTCATGTTTCGATGCTTAAAAAGCATTTACGTGATGAGAAGCAACAATAAGTGTTGAATGCACTGGAGGTTGAGATTCATGATGATTTGACCACTATTGAGACTCCAGTTCGCATTCTTGCTAGAGAGGACAAGAGAGTTAGAAATAAGGTAATTTTCTGTAAAAGTGTAATGTAATCGGAAAGGAGTTGAGAAGGCTTCTTGGGAGCGTGAAGAGGATATGTGTCTTAACTACCTGTACTTATTTGAGTAGTTAAAATGAGTAGTTATGAATGGCTTGTGTTCATGATTTTTGTGTAGTCATATTTATATTTAACACTAGAATAGGGGTATTAACTCTTAGCTCCTAATCATTCGGAACATATGGTATATACATGGGGGTTCATTGTTTGGATTTTTCGCCCGACGTACTAGTTCCGTTTAGTTAGGGGTTAAGTAGGAGTATTTGTTGTAGGCGTATAAAATTGCCTATAGGTCCCTTAGCTTAGCTCAGCACGATGATTCGACAAAATAACGGACATTCGAGCGACGAGGCGACGAGGCACGCAAGCAACGGAATACGTTCGCGTGCGGGACCAAACCAACGGTTCGGAAAGTTAACGAGTCGTCCAACAACAAAACGGACTTGAACTCAAACACCAAAGCGGAGCTACTGCCAAATGAAGATTCGGGGAATCGAATCAAGACCCGAACAAATCAACGAAAGTTCAAGGCAATGAGGCACATGAGCAACAGAACACGTTCGCACGTGGAATCGAACCAACGTTTCGGGGAATCACCGAGTCATCTAAACAAGAGCGAACTCGGTGATATAACGATCGAATCAAGACCAATCCCGGACTCGAACTCAGAAACGGATTAACTGCCATATTTGGAATCAAGTCAATGAGCCGATTCCAGAAACCGAATCAAATCCGAACGACGGAGAACCGGAAACACCGGAAAACGACGAAACCAGCGCACCTGGGGGAACTCGGCCCGAACCGAACCACCCTAAGGTGGCTAGGCGTAGTTCTGTGCCAAAGGCACAGTTTTGAATGCCTATAAATAGGCCTGGCACTCGTTCATTTGAGAGGACTTTTTTTGAAACTTCTGAAGAGCCGAAACTCTGTCGGATTGCGACCTCAACTCGGATTGCGAAGGCTTGAAGACTTGGAAACTCAGATCTACGTGATACTACTCCGGATCTAAGCTTGGTTCTTAGATCCCGAGATTAGAGCGAGCGTTTCCTTGGTGAAACGATCCCTCTCGGCTATTATCTCCTTGGTGGGATAGTACCCGTTATACCACGTAGATTTGTTCAGATCGAGATTGCGCGGTGGTCCACGGTACTCAACCCCGGCACAGGCGAAGAACCCCACAAAGCGAGGGACCGTAAAACAGGAAACTCGCGATTTGTTCAAGGAAAGTTGTAATCTTTATTTCTTTGTTTTGATTTTGTTGTAAGCCGGATCTTATAAAAAGACCGGATCTCTTTGTAAACGCATAAAGTTGTTATCAAAGTTGTAACAGAATCATCAATGAAGAATAACGCAATTTCCCGCTCGAAAAAAAAAATGGTGGAGATGCGGGGTATTTTATCCTGAAACCTAAGTAAGGATAAGTCTGCGCTTAACACGCGCCGCCGGTTAGTTCTTAACCGTTAAAAAGAACCCCCATCCGCATATTCGACATTGCGGCAGGTTGTTATTAATAACACCGAAAT
>BQKN01063593.1:106746-121735 GCA_022839385.1 Asparagus kiusianus
TATATATATATATATATATATATATATTTTGGGGGGGGTGAATGTAAAACCCTATAGTTTTGATATATTATGAAAAATAATAATAAATGAGTCATATCATGATAATTATTATTTATTAATGGTTGAGTATGCTAGGAATCGATTTGAGATCGATTTAGTGTATTTATGTGAATAAACGATTGTATATATATGAATAAACGAGTGTAAACGTGCACAGTTGCAATTGGTTGGAAACGGCCTCTGGGAGGTCGACTTTTGCTATGGCATCAGTCGACTGATGACCATTGACCGGTGTCATCGGTCGACTGATGCTATAGCATCGGTCGACCGACGGGCTCCCAGCTCGTGCAGGTTTGTGTTCGGGTCGGATTTGGTTTCGTTTCGGGCCCAGTTATGTATACAAGTATATATATATTTGTTTTAAACCTTTTTCCTTCATCTTTTATGTGATGTATCAGCAGTCACCTTTCCCCTCGAACCCTAACTCTAGATTGTAAGATTCTGGGAGATTTCTTGAGGCGTTTGTCAAGAGGAAGACATGAGTCGCGATCTTGGTGAAGGAGGATCTTGCATGCACGAGTTTGGGAGTTCAACACGATGTTTGAGGCAATATCATCTTCCTCCAAACCTTTCCCTTAGTTAAAAATCATGCTTTTATGAAATAATTGATTAATCTACTGCTTAAAGTCTAATCTGATGTGATAAAACCTAGTTTATGATGTTAAATCTTAAACCAATGAAAAGATCTATAATTTAAATCTCTGCTTAAAAAGAATAGTTGATCATGATCATTAGGGTTGTCTTTTAATTTGTTAATTACATTTTAATTTGCTTTGAAACCCTAGTTAACCAATTTAGATAATAATTTTGTTAACTAGGCTGTTTAAACCATAAGTATATGATATCCTAGTGATGTGATTCATGTTTAAGCTAATCTATAACTATGTAATTATTAGAATTAATCATATTTATTAATCATGTTATTTAAACATATGTTGTTAATTAAGAATTTTGTTAATTAGGATGTTAAACCCTAACTATTTAATTTCAAGAGAATAACCATGTTTAATTTAACCTTTGTTTAGTAATTACGAAAGTTTGAATCATGTTTTGCCTTGCATGCTAACAAAATTTTGTTTTCGAGACAAGTTAGGAAACATAGAAACATGAGAAAATCCGATATAGTGAAACCGGTCAACCGATCCTAAGTGATCAGTCGACCGATTGTGTCATTAAGGATTTTCGAATCCTTTCTGGTCGGTCGACCGACTATAAGCAAGCAGTCGACTGATAGGGTCTTTCCCGCGTGCACTTTATGCACATTTGTCGTCGGTCGACCGATACCCTAGGAGCGGTCGAGCGGCACTTTGCTTTGTGTGTGATGGTTTTTCTTGCACGTTTAATTATGAACGCGGGGTTCGAGCCATATGACGACACACGTGCAATCATGGGTGTACACGGATAGAGTTGTGACATATATACGAATATCCCGAAGAGGATTATTGCAGGTATTGCTTCGATCATGTTTGAGTAATAATTAATTATAATACGTATGTATGTATAGATATTGTTGATGAGCACAATTCAGTACTACTTGGGATAGTACGTCGATATGCCGTTAGTACAAGCCATTAAGTCGTGATTTTAGGATACCTGATTTGGTAGTCTGTCCCGCATGGTGATGCGATAAGGCTAGAGAGCCGCACTCCTAGAATACCTGATTTAGTAGTCCGTCCCGCATACTGATGTGATGAGACTAATGAGCCGTGTACATATTTAGGATCCTGATTTGGTAGTCCGTCCCACATGATAATGTGATAAGTTATAAAGCATTACGAAATATTGTATTGTGATATATCTGATAGCCTGTGTCTTTGGTGAAAGCCATTTATGAATACGAATCATCACTGAGTTATATTGTGACCAGATTACTTTGCTTTTGGGAGTTACAGGAGATTTAGTTCTTGTATCCACATCATCTACCCAATAGTAGAACGAGTTATATGGTCGATATTTATGATATTGCAGCAACTTTACTGTATGTATTGCTTTCCTTTATCTTTTATTCTTAGTTTGGAATTGATATTTAGGATTCAAAATTTGAGACATATGGTATATACATGAGGATTTTCTTGTTTGGATTATTTCACTCAACGTACTACGTCTCGTGTTGTGGGTTTTCAAATATTAATCCCATTTAGATACATGGTAATTGATTTAGGTAGACTATGCATAATATATAGAGCCTCCATCACATTTAGGAGCCCTTCCACTAGGGGCAGATGGAGATGATCTTGCTAAAACTCTCTGGCACTATTATTGTTTTCCTTTTTATTTTCTCTTCTTTTCAGGTAGCAGATCAGAGTGTCGGAGAGCCACAGGTTGACGGATTTACAGCATAGTCGTCGTCGCTTATTTTTAGTAGTTGATACTCCATAGTCATTTAATTATGATTTAGTTGATCGTTAGACTTGTATTGTATTTTGTAAAGGTTGTGTGCATTAGTACTATTTTCATTTGACTCTATGTATTAAGTTACTTCACATTTATTTCAGACATTAGTTGTACTTAGTTTTCATTCAGTTGGGATATGAGTATGTTTACTTGGATGTCTTTTTCTACGTCATGTCCATTGCATTTATTTCTCTTATTTTGCCTATTTTGTACTTACACTTGTTATTGACTCCATTGGAGAGATATTAATGTGATGGTGAAATATGTTATTGCACAATATGGGTGCATGGCAGGTTTGACATCTCTAAGTTCACTTTAGACTATAGCCATGTGTAAAAACCGGAGCGTCACAATAAACTTGTGTTGTGAATCCTAAAATATATATGTTTTATGTGTTTACAATTCTTCATTGTAACTATGCAGTAAAATATTACTTTTGTGACACTGGATATACTACCATGTTTGGCTTCATCTCCCTGTATAATGGTTTATGTTATCATTTAAAAGAATAGACCAGTATGACACAAAACAATAGGAGAGAGAATTATTCAATTTAAGGCATTTCTCCTTGTGATCGAAAATTGAATTTGTTTTGGTAACATTGAAGAATCAGTTTAAAATCCTATTAACAAAGCAATTATCCTTTCCCACACAAATGGACATCATGTTAGCATGTATTATATTGCATAATTATATTACAATTAAGGGTGCAGAAGATGATATTTTGAATGAGAATGTTGTCCTTGAAGAAGATAGTGCAAATGAAGGTGATCCAAACATAGTCGACTTCACCCAAACTAGAACACAAACAGAGGATAGAGATGCTAGAAGTGAATGTAAGTTTCTTAGGAATGAAAATAATTGGGCTATGTGGGTGGATTATTGTGCAAAGTATAAAGGCAGCGGCACAATGGAGAGTGGCACATGGAGTCTTAATGATATTATAATGTTGGTTTATTGATGTGATGAACTTTTTCATCGTAGTGTTTTTTTATGATAATGTACTATTTAGTGGTAGGTATTTGAAGGCATTATAGTGTTTTTTTACAATCTATATTGCATGATTTTCATTTAACTTAAAAGCCTTATTTCATATTATTCTTGAAGCATATAGATATGAATGACAATGGTTTAACAGAACACCCCTCTCCTTCAAATGTAATGCTAAAAACTTTAAGGGGTGTTCCTACCATGAACTTCATGCCCACTCAACCTTTGACATTCACCCAACCTCCTAATGCTTTCACAAGTAGCCTCCATATGCAAGTAATTATTTTGGCATGGCTCAGGCACCACACAACTACATCGACAAGTGAACCAGTCCTCTTCCCATCCAAGTACCCTCCTATAGTTCCCTAGGTGGTGCCCCACATTACATGTCAGTAATCGATGGTGAATCTACTGGTCTTAAAAGGAATCTTAGTGATGAAATATAGGAGATATCACCGACTAAAAGAAATATGACAGGTAAAAAATGGAAGTCAACTACAAATTCCACTTTGAAATTAAGGGGAGTGTGTAACAAGAAATGGGTGTTAGAGCATGATGCGGTACCGCCTATCCCGTATCTTACAGAACTAGCAAAACAGGACATGAAGATTGATAAAAACTTCAAGAAGGCTGCGTATAACATGACAACTATGTAAGTTAAATCCTTTCTCAAAAATTTATGAATTTACTTCAATTACATTTAGAAGAATATGGCGCAACATTTACAAAAAGAAGAAGCATACAAACAAATACTAGCATCATTACAGAATTCTTCCAATAAATAAGCTGACGCTCTATCAATTTCAATTGTTTCTTCAACTTCTTTATTTTCAATGTTTTCATCTCTCCCACTGTATTTTTTCTTCAACATTGTTTTCTTGTAAATGGAAGTGCTCTCATCATGTGCCCATGCAAAAAAGTTACATTGTCTTTTTTTCGGAACTTTACAATATATATACACACACACTAAAGCTCAAGTGGTTGTGGTGAATAACAATAAGCAAAACGAAATTAAACTCAAGTAAATCTAGCTTGAGTTTAATTTTGTTTTGTTTTACTTGATTTAGATAAAGATTTGAGGTTGAACGCCTCAAAATCGAAATACTGATCTTCTCTTTGATCTTCTCTTTGTGAAACTTTCTTCACACAAATAAAACACACTTTGATGTTTGAAAAATATGAAACAAACTGCCCAAAACTATCTTGTAAAACTATTGTTAAAAAACTAAGGGTTGCGGACTATTTATAGCCTAAAAAACAAAGCTCAACAAAAACTAGCCATTACAGGAAAATAGTCGTTCGGTCGACTGATGAGAAAAATCAGTCGACTGACAACACTCCATCAATCGACTGATATAAGTAATCGGTCGACTGAGAAGAAAAATTTAAAATATCATTTTCCATTTGTGAAAACTTACTATTTTGCAAAATATTCAAAATATGAGTTCGTTAAGTACTTGATTTTGGCAAAATGATTTTAAGCAAGTTTGGAAATCCTTTTGAATGGATTAATAGATTTTGGAAACGATGTAAAATAGTATTGTTTAGTCTATAATTCAAAAACTCATTTATATTCCCAAGTGATACGATAAATCAAGAAAAGTGTGTTCGTGCATGACTTGAGCTTAAAGCATAAACACACATAGTATAAAACTAAACCCTATACCCAAACTAGATATGCATGAGGCTCAATCTTGATGAAGCACGATTGTGGTCTTTGACTTGATTGCGACGACTTCATTTTAATATCCTTCCAATCTCCTTGAATATCGTCGTTAGAGCTCAATTTCAACCTGGATGCTTATTGGAGGAAAACACAAATACTAGAAACCAAGATTAGAAATTTTTTGTTAATCATCAAAATAAGATTATGCAATAGGCTCATAAACATGAGACCTAACATCATCCTCGACAATACTAGCCTCCGCGAGTCTTCTTTTACCTGATTTTTCTTCTTTTTTTATTCTTAAACTTCCAACACTCATTTATGACATGCCCTTCTTCTTGCAATAGTTACAAAATTTGCTCTTAGTCTTCGACTTTGATCTCAACTTGGTTTTATTGTTAGAACTACGCTCCATATTTCTACCTCAAACATATTTGATTTTAAAATCATTGGATCCGGTCAACTCCTTATTCATTAACTCTTTTGAGAATATGAACGATTTCACATCTTGCATCGACTTAGATTCTCTAACATATATCATAATTTTCCTAAAATGCTTATAATGGGGCAGTAATGAACATAACAATAATAAAGCCTGATCTTCATATTCGACCTTTACATTTGCATTCTTCAAATTTATAATAATCGAATTGAATTCATCAAGGTGTGATTTAATAGATGTACCTTCCATTATGCGAAACATAAACAACCTTTATTTCAAGTGCAGTCGGTTGGCGAGGGCTTTTTTCTTGTAAAGAGACTTCAATTTTAGCCGTAGACCCGTTGCGGTTTTCTCATGCACAACTTTTCGAGGAATCTCATTTGACAAACATAATTGGATTGAAGTTAACGCCTTTTTATCCATTATAAACTTTACATCATCTACCATCTATGATGACATCTTATCTTTTCCCAACAAAGCTTTTTGCAATCCTTGCTGAACAAGAATATCTACATCTGCACTTGATAAATACTAAAATTGACGTCACAGTCAAACTTCTCAATCTTGTATTTCACAGACATCTTCTTTGCACACAAAATAAATCACAACTGAAGCTCAGATACTTGTTTGTTAGAACAAGTGCACAATAATGGGATATAATTGTGAAGAACAAGCATGAGAATAAATAACAAGCAATCGTAAACACAGAGATTTACGTGGTTCACCCAATTTGAGCTACGTTCACGGCAGAGGTGCCAGAGAAATTCCACTATATATAAAAAGAAAAAAGAACAAAATGAAGCAATAGCCTAATAGCCTCAAACTCTCCTTTTCAACCCTATAAAACCCTTAAACTAAATTCTCTCTATTTTAACATATAGGAGACAACAATTGATCAAGAAAGATGTATTCAAAACTAGGTAGGTGTTGGAGATCAAAAGAAACACGAACGACTGAGGTTAAACATGAAAATCTACCAAAATGCGTTTAAATCATCAGTGGTTAAAAATAATCATCAATGGTTTATATAGATCATCGATCGTTCCGTATAGTCCATTGATTGTTCAAATTCTGGTTTTCATTTTTCTCTGATTGTTTACTGTACCCATCGATGATCGAAGTGACCATCGATGGTATCACTTTGATCATTGATGATCCATTGACTAATTTGAACAATCAGAGGGTTTTGAGGCATAATTTGAACAGTTATAATCAAGGAGGGGAAGGGAGATTCTCTTGAAAGCTATGGGCCAAGAAATACCGTCAGATGACTTGTCATGTTTCATGATACTAAAGACACTTTGTGAATAACTAAATTCTATCCTTAATAAATTCTAATAGAATGGTAGCAAAATAGTGACCGAGATTCATTAGTTCAATTGGTCTCGGATTTGTGAAGCAAAGATGAATGAGGATATCATTTTGGGGTTGAAGGTTTTTTTTCACATAGCTACTAATAGTAAAATAAGAATGATACCTTTTAACAAATCAAAATACCATTTTCTATTGGATGCTTAAACCGGGATATTTTTCTTCGAACATCAGTACTTATGACTAAGGTGTGGTATATTCTTTAACACATGGAGGCTAGCATCAGTGACCATTTTAACCAAAGGACCAAGGTGGAGGGTAGATGACGATGCACAAACAGGAATTTCACATGACAAGTGTTGTGCGCGGCGGAAGCTTCAAGGGCAACACAAACAATAACTCGAGATAAACTACAACTAATAAGCAAAATACAAACCACAGTAAGAACAAGTGATTTACGTGGTTCGGCAAGTTACCTACGTCCACGGGGCAATGAGGGGGGAGTTCTTACTACTAGAAATCAAGAGGATACAAATAGAGTTACAAATCTCACCGATCAAACCCTAAAACAAAGCTCTAGATCTCTCACAACTCTCCCACAATTGGATGCAACAATTTTCTCTTCAAAGCTGCTCAAAATCGTCCTTGTGTTTTCCTAAACAATCAGGTTTTGAGTTATATATAACTCAGAAACGAAACGGGTCAAAATCCAAAAGGCCCAGCCCAAACAGACTGCGGTCGACCGTGGTGGTCGACCGCGACGGTCGACCGCGCAGGTTCACGGTCGACCGCGACGGTCGACCGAACCACAAACCCGAGACTAAAATCAATTACAGTCATCCGCGATCGACCGCGGTGGTCGACCGCCATCAGCTCCGAATCCTACTGCCCTTCGTGCACGTTCGCGGTCGACCACGGCGGTCGACCGCCAGACTTTCTGGCTGATCCTTTGTTGTTTCCTGCATTTCTTCAATTCTCCACCTTGGCGAATGTTTCCACCAAAACTGAGCCGACACCAAATCATCCAATAGTCCCTCAACAAGTCAGGGAACCAAACTAGAGCTGGAACGCGATCCCTCCCATCTGAATCAACTGATCAAACCGGCTGCATCTGAAAGACTGCCTACGTATCCTCTTGCCCAAGGAATCAAGCCGAACGTAGTTCACCCAGATGGCCTCCAAAGGCCTCAGCACTGAAGAATGTTCAAAAGCTTCAAGCAATGACCAAATTTCACACCTGAAATAACTTTGGTCAACATATCTACAGGCTTGTCATTTGTGTGGACCTTCTCCAATATGACGTCTCCATAATCCAAAACGTCCCGAACAAAGTAAAATCTGACGTCGATGTGCTTCGTGCGCGCATGATAAACCTGGTTCCTCGCCAAATAGATAGCTAACATGCTATCACAATATATCCGAATAGTCTCCTGAGTGATCCCCAAGTCCTCCAATAATCCACGCAACCATAAAGCCTCCTTAATAGCTTCAGTTACTGCCATATACTCTGCTTACGTAGTAGAGAGAGCCACTGTGGACTGAAGCGTGCATCGCTAACATACAGGTGCACCTGCCAATGTAAAAGCATAACCTGAAGTAGACCGGCGCTTGTCAAGATCTCCAGCATAATCTGAATCCACATATCCAATACAATCCTGTCCATTCTTCTCATCCTTTTGGAATACTAAACCAACATCCACGATGCCTCGAACATACCGTAGAATCCACTTCACGGCCTCCCAGTGACCCTTCCCGGGGTCGTGCATGTATCTCGATACCATGCTCACGGCCTGTGATAAATCTGGCCTCATACATACCATCGCATAAATCAAGCTACCTACTGCACTGGCATATGGGACCTTCGACATATAATCTCTATCCTCAACTGAAACAGGTGACATCAACGCTGAAAGCTTGAAGTGGGGAGCCAATGGTGTGCTAACTGTTTTTGCATTACCATCAATGCTGAATTTTTTTAACATCTTCTGCAAGTAGCTCTTCTGTGTAAGCTCCAAACTCCCTTTCACCCTGTCTCTCTTGATCTCCATACCCAATATCTTCTTTGCCTCTCCAAGATCCTTTATCTCAAACTTGGATGATAGCTCCTCTTTCAGCTTTCGAATAACCGAAGAATTCCTGGAAGTAATAAGCATATCGTCAACATATAAAAGCAAATATATGAGCTCACCATCCTGTAGCTTGTACATATAAACACATGGGTCATACGGGCTCCTGGTGTACCCTTGGCCAATCATAAAACCGTCGAATCTCTTATACCACTATCTTGGTGACTGCTTCAAACCATAAAGAGACTTCTTTATTTTACAAACTAAGTTTTCTTTTCCTGCAGTTTTAAATCCCAAGGGTTGTGTCATGTAGATCTCCTCATCTAAATCACCGTGTAGAAAGGCTATCTTCATATCCATCTGGACCAAATCCAAATCCAACTGTGCCACCAATGCCAATAAAATCCGTATCGACGAATGCTTCACAACAGGTGAAAATACCTCGTTGTAATCAATACCATCAAGCTGTGCATATCCCTTGGCAACCAATCTGGCTTTGAACCGAATGTCCCCAATAGAAGATCCCTCCTTCTTTGCATATACTCACTTGCAACCAATAGCTTTCTTACCCGTAGGTAGATGTGTAAGTGTCCAAGTGTCGTTTTTCTGAAGAGACCGCATCTCCTCCTCCATAGCTTCCCTCTACCTGATCAAATCGGGGCTAGACTCTGCCTCCCTGAATATGGCTAGAACCATATCATCAATGACCTCCACTGATAATGCATATGCGACCATGACATCATTATACCTAGCTGGCCGACGAATCACCCTCCTCGGTCTATCTGCTGCAATGGACCCCTGAACATGACCCTGTTCCTGAGTCTCATAATCCACTGTATCCTCTATCTGCCCAGCTGTCATCTCATCTCCTCCCAGTGTCACCTCTGTAGGAGCTTCAATAGATACATTACTCTCTGGAGTGAGTGGAGTCACATCATCCTCCACCTGCTATGATATCTCTCATGTCTGGTCTCCCTCCACCTGCTGAGGGGCTCGAGGCCTCATCATGTACGCCTCGTCAAATGTGACATCTCTGCTAATAACTATCTTCTTGTCCTGTGGATCCCATAACTTGAAGCCTTTGACTCTATCTCTAAATCCCACAAATACTGCTTTCCTTACTCTCGGATTTAATTTACCATCACTAACATGATAATAAGCTGGACACCCGAATATCCGAAGCGACTCATAGTCACTAGCCACCGAACCAAACCAACGCTCCAATGGAGTCTTCCCGTCTATCGCAGTGCATGGCAACCTGTTCACGAGATGGCTTGCATAAACTAACACCTCGGCCCAAAAGGATCTAGGCAATCCACTCTACGTCATCATACACCACACCTTCTCCAGTAAGGTACGGTTCAATCTCTCAGCCACCCCGTTCTGTTGCGGTGTCTCTCGAACTGTGAAGTGTCTTCTAATGCCGTGATCCCGACAAAACTGTAGAAATAGATCACTCTTGTACTCTCCACCGTTATCTGAATATAGAGTCTTCACCTTTCTACCTGTCTGCAGCTCCACTTTCTTCTTCCACTCCACAAAAATATCCAGGACCTGATGTTTATGCTTCATAAGGTATACCCAATTCCTTCTGGAATAGTCATCAATGAAAGTGACAAAATAGTTGGCCCCACCAAGAGATGTGTTCTTGGAAGGACCCTAGACATCTGTGTGAATGTAATCCAATGTACCTCGGGTGTTGTGAACAGCGGTGCCAAACTTCACTCTAGTTTTCTTCCCAAGTACACAGTGCTCACACAGCTCCATCTTGCAGGTCTTGGCACCTTTCAATAGCCCATGTTTTGCCAATGACTGTAGGGACTTATCGCATGTGTGTCCAAGTCTCATGTACCATAAGGTGGTAGTGTCCTCCTCTGTAGTGATAGAAGCTGCCAGACCCCCTGTAACTGTCTTACCCTTCAAGTAGTATAGCTTGTTTTCCCTAACACCTCGCATCACCACCATAGAATCCTTTGTGATCTTCACTGTAGCATCCTCTAAGATCACTCGATATCCTGCTGCCTCCAAAGTCCCAAGAGAAATGATGTTCTTCGTCAACTACGGCACGAACCTCACTTCCTTCAACTCCCTCACTACACCATCATGCATCCTAATCCGGACTGAACCAATACAACCAATAGAGCATACGTGGTCATTTCCCATAAGAACGACATCCCCTCTTTCCAGCTCCTCAAAGCTAGAGAACCACTCCCTCTTAGGGCAGATATGATATGTAGCTCCCGAATCCATCATCCACTCCGTGGAATCCGCATAGCAAACCGACGGTAAAGCAGGGCATGAATAGCCTGAAGAATCTGAATCTGAATGCTCACTAATAGCTTTTGCAACATTCACCTCTGAAGCTTGTGCAGCTTTTCCCTTATTCTTCCCAGCTTTTTCTTTCCACTTTGGGTAGTCAATCTTCTAATGTCCTTCTTCTTTACAATACCGACATTGATTTCTACCAACACTCTTATAAGCACTCCTATTCCTTGATTTTGAGCGGTTGAACTAGCGATGGTTTGGATCTCAGCCTCGAACTGCTTACGCATCTCATGATGCCTTCTCGGAGGGTTCACCATCACTCTTTCTCAACTCATAGTTCACCAAAGCTGAGGTCACCTCCTTGTAGCTGACTGTAGTTCTTCCATTGATCATAGTGAGAACGAACGTACCATAATCATCTTCGGGCAATGAATACAGAAGTAGCATCGCCTTGTCTTCATCCTTAACTATTATGTCCACATTGGCCATATCTGAAAGTAGCTTAGTGAAGTTGTTAACATGCTCCCTGATGGAAACTCTCCTCTTCATCTTAAACTGATAAAATCTCTTTTTCAAGTGAAGCCGATTCTCAATGCTCTTCGTAAGATAGTTCTCATTGAGTGTTTCCCACATCTTCTTCGCCGACGTCTCATTCATAACATCATAAATAAGATCCGGTGTCAAGCATGACCTAATAATACCACAAGATCTACTGTTCATCTTCCTCCAA
This sequence comes from Asparagus kiusianus, assembly GCA_022839385.1. NCBI lineage: Eukaryota > Viridiplantae > Streptophyta > Magnoliopsida > Asparagales > Asparagaceae > Asparagus > Asparagus kiusianus. The sequence continues at coordinate 118,671 of BQKN01063593.1, forward strand.
ACCTTATCCTCCATATTAGCGGGTTTCTCTTTTAACTCAAGAGTCTCCTTCAAATTCTGTGCATCCAAAGCATCCATCACCTGACACCTCCACAATCTGAAATTGATCTTGCCATCAAACTTAGGAACATCAATTTTTGTGTTATTGATGCTCAGACTCTGTATCGCTTTTGTAAGAGACGAACCTGATGGGTTTGCTTCTCCCATATTGTCGATCAAGCTCTGATACCAATTATTGTGCGTGGCGGAAGCTTCGAGGGCGACACGAACAATAACTCGAGATAAACCACAACTAATAAGCAAAACACAAACCACAGCAAGAACAAGGGATTTACGTGGTTCGGCAAGTTGCCTACGTCCACGGGGTAAGGAGGGGGGAGTTCTTACTACTAGAAATCAAGAGAATACAAATAGAATTACAAATTTTACCGACCAAATCCTAAAACAAAGCTCTAGATCTCTCACAACTCTCCCACAATTAGATGCAACAATTCTCTCTTCAAGGCTGCTCAAAATCGTCCTTGTGTTTTCCTAAACAATCAGGTTTTGAGTTATATATAACTCAGAAACGAAACGGGTCAAAATCCAAAAGGCCCAGCCCAAACAGACTGCGGTCGACTACCGCGGTCGACCGCGCAGGTTCGCGGTCGACCGAACCACAAACCCGAGACTAAAATCAATTACAGTCATCCGCGGTCGACCGCGGCGGTCGACCGCCATCAGCTCCGAATCATACTGCCCTTCGTGCACGTTCACGATCGACCGTGGCGGTCGACCGCCAGACTTTCTAGCTGATCCTTTGCTGTTTCCTGCATTTCTTCAACAAGTACGTGGATATGTATAGCACTCTCCAACTAATAACTGGTCCAAGAGATTTAATTAAACCCAGAATTCAGTTTTAAGCCTATTTGTCCTACTCGTTTGAAATGCAATAAATTATTGATAGAAGAAGTATTTACGACATGTGATTCTAAGATAATAATGAGCATATACATTTGAGTCCAAGGAGATCAGTGACATTAGGATTCAAAAAGTACGTATTCATGTGCACGATGCATACACTGTTGCAAGGTAAGTTATCCAAAAATGAAGAAATATAAAGGTAGAAGCACACCAGTGGATAAGAGTCTGCATGGATGATAAAATGTGTAAGAGATGTTGCACTCCAATAAGATTAAGCACTTCTGTAAAGAGCTTGTGTGATCGAGCTTTACTTACTAGATAAAATTAACAAGGTGGATTCTAGGGGATTCATAGTGTATGCAACGTAGAAATGCATGTGAGACTACTTATCCTTCACTTGTGGCCAGTGGCATAGCCAGAATTTTTTTTGTCCTGAGTGAAAAAATAATCCTGACTGACGATGAATCCCAAGGCACAAACATCGGCGAAGGAGATGCCTCATCCTCCTGCTCTATCGTCGGAGTCGGCACAATACCTAGCTTTGAGTGGGGAAGCGAGGAGAAGCTCCTCGAGCTCGGCCGTCGAGGGGCTCCCCTCATCGGAGTCGACGACGGGCCTCCAGAAGTAGACGGCGGGTCTCCCCAATTTTACTTTCTTGCCCTGGGAAAGCCCCATGTGGCTCCGCCACTACTTGTGACATGGCCATACGCGTTAGTGGTATGGGCTTATGTGGTGATACATGACCTTGTAGCTCAAGATGCGATGCGAATGAGGACTTCCTAGTGAGACTAATGTACTAGCTTGAAAATGTTGTGCAGATGGTGAAAGAGATTCTTTTTTGTAGCGATGTAGATCATATAGAATGACAAATTAAGTTATGATAATACCGCAATAAATTTACCAAAGGAATTTATTGACTTTGTTAAGACATTGTTATAACAAAACAGAGAATGTGAACTTTCCTGAAACATTTGCTCTAGAAAACTAGTTCGAGTCACTATGCGTCATAAAATGCTAAACTTAAAGTATGATTCGGCTTATTCTAGTGCAAGGATCCCAAAACCGAATTGCTTCTAGTAATAGAAACTTGAGCATACTAGTGTGAACCAACTAGACCCCCCACGATCACCTTGATCAAGTTCAGGCACTAGACGACCTCCTCTGTCTGACTTTGGACTATGACCTCATTGGTCTAGCACAAAGTTGAACTCAAACAAAATGGGCAAGTGGATTTTTAGAGGATAAGTGAGAGAGCTCATAACATTCTGGTGTTGAGTATAATGCTTTATATAGGTGTCTGACCCAACCTAAGTTGCAGACCATTAATGAGAGCAACCCAAAGGTCAGGCTAGTTACACATACTTAGCCCACTACACCATTAACTGGTCTATTTAATGATCTCATTAAACAGATCAGTTCAAAAGCCCAAAAGTCATATCAGACCACTTAGTGTAGTCAGCTTAAAGCCCAACAATCACCCTCTAGCTCAACCTATGATGCAAAGCAGCCTGCATTCACTCATTTCACCATCATAGCACCTCAACCTGATTAGCCCTGATCCATGACCTTAATCCGAATCTGGGGCTGAATATGGTTTCCTTTCAAGGTCAGAGTCTAAGTCTGAGCCCGAGTCCATGTCCCATTTTGGGTCCGAGCTGGAGTCTGAGTCTGAGTTCGAGTCCCTTCTCGGGTCCGTGTATAAGTCTAAGTCCAAGTCTTTTTTAGGTCTGGGTTCGAGTCCTTTTTAGGGTTTGGGTCTGAGTCTGAGTCCGATAATAAACATATGGAGAAAAAAGAGTCGAGGGCTAGCTTCAAACATGTGATCTATGATTTGTTCAAAAAGATCTTTACCACTGGGCTACTGTGTATTTTGTTATTAAGATATATACTATAATATATATGTGTTGGACCATTTTGTTTTGATGATGATTTGCCAAATAATTTATAGTTAAATTGTTTCCTAGTGGTTGTGGCTTTTTTCATATTACAGGATATCCATATATGATGAGAAGCCTTTCATATCAGAGTTAAAGATTCAAAATCAAGCTATGTACGCAATCACTTAGGTATATTAGTTGTTTTGTAACATATATTGTGTGAATATATTTCAAGCTTAATATATATATATATATATATATATATATATATATATATATATATATA
>BQKN01063593.1:145302-212312 GCA_022839385.1 Asparagus kiusianus
ATAAAAAGGCTGTTTTCTTTGAATTTATTGTAATCGACCGAAGATATAATGAATTCGACAACAAGATCAACTTTTGACGAAAACAGAGCCTAAGTTCATCATGGTATAATTAACTAAAAGACAATGACAAATGTACAGATAATGAATCTGCACAGATGCACTGATGAATGGGTATTACTTAAGAGTCATCAGCTCAGTTCACGTAATTACATTACCCCACCACTGCATTAGAGGTCTTGAACACACATTTAAAATTTAGACTTGATCTAGAATCATCCTCTTTAAGTTTCTGAGATATAGCTGCAATATTCTTTCTTATGACCAAAGTACAAATTTACACTCACACAAGTAAATATTGAAGTGAATGTCTATTTGCATTGTATATCCAACAGGAGCTGAGAGAACTAATTTCACTTTACGAAAATATCTAGAGAGCAAAATAAAAAATGCAAAAACCTGTGTTATAACTTTGTGTCATGTATATATTCACTCAATCAATAGCAATTGAGTGGGGATTCCTTAAAGCAATCAGTGTAAGAGGTTTGAGTGTACTACCTGTCCTATCTTTCGATCAATTATTTTTGTTAAGAAAAGTGACAATTCTACTACTGCTGCTTTTGAAAAATACCGTATTGTAAGAATTCGTTATCAATTAGAGACAAGTCAACAAAAAGTTACCCAAAAAGCCGGGAGTGCTCAAGCAAACGGTGTAAACTACGGAGTGAATAAAAATACAGGGCGTAGCATAGGGGGCCTTAAAAATAGGCTTGAAAGCACCTTTACTGGTAAGGTTGCTTGAGTTGCTGAACGCAAGCATCGTCACATAACTTAGACGTACCTCAACAACGTGGGTTAGTGTATTCGACTTATTCATTTGTTGTTCTTTCGTATGTTCTAACACATAGAAACTATATAATTGCGGGCCAAGAGTGTTATATTGATATTGCAAACATTTGAACTTGCCGTAGCTTGGATTGCGGGGTGTTTTTGATGGCGTACATGTTTAGCCTCGTTTCTGATCAACCAAATTTAATTGACCAAAAGGATTGTGCAAGACATAGAGCTTGTATTGTTGCTCTATTTCTATCTGAAGGTATATTTGATATAAGTGTAATGTTTATGTTTATTGAACTGCTTATATTTAGTCTATTGCTCTATTGTTCTTTTGATCCGACTGTATTTTGATTTCAGGAGACAAACGTGATCCTCAAGACTAATTCCCCGGATGCTAGATGCCAAATGTGATATCAATAGTTAACCAAGTGTAAACATATGTTTTGAAATTGATTTGTAAAGTATTTGTATTAATGTATGTTTGTCACTATGAACATATGTTTGTCATTATGAAGCCTGTGGGACTATTGTTGGAATATAGTTTGTCATGCAACTTGTATATAGTTTGTTTGTCATTATGAAACATATGTTTGTATGAACGTTGTATATAGTTTGTCAATTGCATTCTTCGGTTATATTACTGTTGTTATGTGGCTTCTATGGTAGATTTGATGATAGATAGATAGATTTGATGATAGATAAATTATGTGATGTTAACTTGTAAGTATATCATGTTATCATGCAAGTATAGCACGTTATTCAGTAAGTATAGCACGTTAACCTGTAAGTATAACACGTTAATCTGTAAGTATAGCACGTTATACTATAAGTATAGCATGTTATTCAGTAAGTATAGCATGTTAACCTGTAAGTATAGCACGTTAACATGTAAGAATAGCACGTTATACTGTAAGTATAGCACGTTAACCTGTAAGTATAGCACATTATCTTATAAGTATAGCACGTTAACCTGTAAGTATAGCACGTTATTCAGTAAGTATAGCATTCTATCTTATAAGTATAGCACGTTAACCTATAAGTATAACACGTTATATTGTAAGTATAGCACGTTATTCAGTAAGTATAGCACGTTAACCTGTAAGTATAGTACGTTAACATGTAATTATAACACATTATACTGTAAGTATAGCACGCTATACTTACAGAATAACGTGCTATACTTCCTGAATAACATGTTATTCTTATATGTTAACGTGCTATACTTACAGGTTAACGTGCTATACTTATAAGATAATGTGCTATACTTTCTGATTAACGTGCTATACTTATAGGTTAACGTGCTATACTTATAGGTTAATGTGCTATACTTACAGGTTAACGTGCTATACTTACAATATAACGTGTTATACTTACCTGTTAATGTGCTATATTAACTGAATAACGTGCTATACTTACAGGTTAACGTGCTATACTTACAGGTTAACATGCTATACTTACAGGTTAACGTGTTATACTTAATGTATAACGTGTTATACTTACTGTTATCGTGCTATAATTACAAATTAACATGCTATACTTACTGTATAACGTGCTATACTTGCATGATAACGTGATATACTTACAAGTTAACATCACAGAATTTATCTGTCATCAAATCTATCTATCATCAAATCTACCATAGAAGCCACATAACAACAGTAATATAACCGAAGAATGCAATTGACAAACTACATACAACGTTTATACAAACATATGTTTCATAATGACAAACAAACTATATACAAGTTGCATGACAAACTATATTCCAACAGCAGTCCCACATGCTTCATAATGACAAACATATGTTCATACTGACAAACATACATTAATACAAATACTTTACAAATCAATTTCCAAACATATGTTTACACTTGGTTAACTATTGATATCACATTTGGCATCTAGCATCCAGGGAATTAGTCTTGAGGATCACATTTGTCTCCTAAAATCAAAATATAGCCGGATCAAAAGAACAATACAGCAATACACTGAATATAAGCGGTTCAATAAACATTACACTTATATCAAATATACCTTTAGATAGAAATAGAGTAACGATACGAGCTCTATATCTTGCACAATCCTTTTGGTCAATTAAATTTGGTTGATCGAAAATGAGGCTAAACATGTACGCCATCAAAAACACCATGCAATCCAAGCTACGGCAAGTTCAAATGTTTGCAATATCAATATAACACTCTTGGCCCGTAATTATATAGTTTCTATGTGTTAGAACATACGAAAGAACAACAAATGAATAAGTCGAATACACTAACCCACGTTGTTGAGGTACGTCTAAGTTATATGACGATGCTTGCGTTTAGCATCTCAAGCAACCTTACTAGTAAAGGTGCTTTCAAGCCTATTTTTAAGGGCCCCTATGTTACGCCCTGTATTTTTCTTCACTTCGTAGTTTGCAACGTTTGTTTGAGCACTCCCGGCTTTTTGGGTGACTTTTTGTTGACTTGTCTCTGATTGATAACGAATTCTTACAATACGGTATTTTTTGAAAGCAGCAGTCGTAGAATTGTCACTTTTCTTAACAAAAATAATTGTCCGAAATACAGGACATGTAGTACACTCAAACCTCTTACACTGATTTCTTTAAGGAATCCCCACTCAGTTGCTATTGATTGAGTGAATATATACATGACACAAAGTTATAACGCAGGTTTCTGCATATTTTATTTTGCTCTCTAGATATTTCCGTAAAGTGAAATTAGTTCTCTCAGCTCCTGTTGGACATACAATGCAAATGGAGCAACCATCAACAGAAACACATTTAAAATTTACTTGTGTGAGTGTAAATTTGTACTTTGGTCATAAGAAAGAATATTGCAGTAATATCTCAGAAACTTAAAGAGGGTGATTCTAGATCAAGTCTAAATTTTAAATGTGTGTTCAAGACCTCTAATATAGTGGTGGGGTAATGTAATTACGTGAACTGAGCTGATGACTCTTAAGTAATACCCATTCATCAGTGCATCTGTGCAGATTCATTATCTGTACATTTGTCCTTGTCTTTTAGTTAATTATACCATGATGAACTTAGGCTAATCATCCAATTTTACTCCCTATAAACCTTTTGTCATAAACATGTGTTTTCTTTATTAAAAATTTACTAAAAGAATCTAGCATACTCCATACCCACATCTTAGTGATGACACTACGGCAATTGAACATGCAAATTTGCTTCCAGTGATTGTTATGCGTTATTAGCAATTCTTTCAACCATTGACACTCAAACAATGAAGCTTAAGTTTGAGTCTCCTACTCTCTACAAATACCTACTGTTATCTTTAATGGAAATAAATCACCAAAACAAAAACTAGCTGCAATAATGCTGATACCTCAAAAAATCCCTCATCTGCGTTAACAATTTAAGCATTACCCCCAACAATATAAAACTAAACTACCATCAATTTATCACAAAATCCTCATTTTCAAAGACTCAAACAAGCATCAAAACAGATGGTGTTCACTGTTCAACATCAAGTCCACCGACAAACTACATCAGACACCAAAACCAGAAAATACCCAAAAATTTTTTCGATTGAAACTCCTCATATCAATCTATGTTTCTCATAAAATTACTTCTAAAATCAAAAAATAAATAAATACTTGAGGAAGATAGAGAGAGGGGAGTCCATACCCTCGTGGTTACAGTAGACTTGGTCGACAAGAGAGAGGGTCGAAACGCTAGGCGAATAAGAAGAGATCTCTTCTTCAGGCTCTTCCTCGATGCGACGGCAACGACGACGGCGGCTGGAGACGAGCGGCGACTGCTGGAGACGGGTGCCGGCGGCTGGAGACGTGCGACGGCGGCTGGAGACGTGCGACGGCGGCAAGAGGCTTTCGTTTTTTAATTTAGGCCTGAGTTGAAAATGGTGAGGAGGAGGAGAGATATTTATATAGGGCTAAGGGGTATTTTGGGGATTCTGAATAAATACAAGTGCTGAAAGTACTGTATTTTGAAATTCGGGTTTAAAGATAAATACAAAAAGTGAATTGGGCTTAAAGATGCAAATAATAGTACTTGAGTTTAAAGATAAATGGGAGTAAACAAATGGGCTGAAAGCAAAAACTCCTAGTTTTTATTAGTCCGTAGGGACCTCACACAACATGCGCACAATAATTAATTCCTGAATTGACTTTTTCTCTCAGAAATTTCCGATCTACATATCAATGCTTGCTTGATATATATCTCAAACGTCCTCTTCAAATTACGCAGAAGGGTACCGGCCATGGAGATCAAATCACCAGTATCAGATGTCCCCGCAGAGCAACACCAAGGCAAGGGCCTCGAAAACTTCCTCCGGTTCTGGTACCAAAAAGAGGCTCTCCCAGGCATAACCGCGGTCCGCGAGCTCTTTGCTCCTCGCCCGACCGACGTAATCCTAGCCTCCTATCCAAAGTCCGGCACCACGTGGCTCAAAGCCCTCGCATTCGCAACCATCAACAGAAACATCCACAGCCCCAGTGACCCCAACCACCCTCTCCTCCTCGCCCACCCTCAACATTGCGTCCCGTTCTTAGAAAGCCTAGCCCGCAGCGCGTCGGGCCCCGCAGACCTCGAAGCCCTTCCGTCGCCCAGGCTTTTCTCGGCCCACGTATCGTATCAGCTCTTCCCTGGCTCCGTCAAAGCCTCCGATTGCAAGTTCGTTTACGTGTGCAGGGAACCAAAGGACACGCTAGTCTCGTCGTGGCATTTCTACAGGGGTGTAATGTTCAGCTTGGACCATGACAAAGCATTGGAGAAGTCTCAGTTCGAGGAGGTGTTCGAGTTGTTCTGCAACGGGAACTATCCCTACGGGCCGATATGGGACCACTGGTTGGCGTACTGGAACGAGAGCTTGGCTCGGCCGTCCAAGGTGTTGTTCTTGAGATACGAGGACATGAAAAGGGACGGGGTTAGTGCGGTGAGAAGGCTCGCGGAGTTCCTTGGGTGCGCGTTTTCGGAGGAGGAGGAGGAGGCTGGGGTTGCGGAGGAGATCGTGAGGCTGTGCAGTTTCGAAAAGTTGAGTGGGCTCCAAGTGAACAAGACCGGGGAGCTGGCTCTCAGTAAAGAAGTTATTACTAAGAAGTCTTCGTATTTTAGGAAAGGGGAGGTTGGAGATTGGAAGAATCACTTCGCCAAGGAGATGGCTGGGAAGTTCGATGGGATCATCGAAGAGAAGCTGCGCGGATCAGGGCTCAGCTTTCTCAGCGCCGAGTAGTGGGGTATCAGTATGTTCCCCGCTAATTCTCTCTCCGCTTCAATAGCTGCACGCCGCTGTTATATTTACGAGTGTTTGTATTTGTGTCTACTACGTATGCCTGATTGATGATGAGAAGTCGTTGTTATTTCGTTTGAATCCCAGTCTCACAAGCAAATCTGTGAGAGCTTTGTTTTGTGTTTTACTACCCAATAAATAAGTAAGTGGTTAATTGGTTTTTCGTTTGGAAACCAGCTGTCTAATTTTCTACTTTCTGATTTCATGAAGTTGTCTGGGCAGTCAAATTGATATGGCTTGGGTTAGTGGAAGAGGTGGGCAATAAAATTGATATGTCTACTACAAATTTTCAAAATCAACCTTTTTACCATTTTTATCAGCAAAACCGACCATTTATGAAATTATTTAGCAAAACCAACCCTTTTCTTTTGAAAAGGATCGGTTTTGCTAGCGGGGAAATTTAACGAAATACACGGGACTGCTAGTCCCGTGTATTTGGACCTTGCTTTGAATTGCACAGGACTACCGTGCAATGGATTCGTGCCCTCATTTACTTCACCCATGACTCCTCAACCCCATTTCTTTCACCCGTCAAACCCATTCAACCCCATTTCTGTCTCGACGCCGCCGACCACCGCCGCCGACCAAGTAAGCTCCGACCACCGTCACCGCCGACCAAGAAAGCTCCGACCACCGCCGCCAACCAAGGTAATGGTGATTTTTTTGTTGTTAATTATGTTTAGCCATGAAATTTCCTTTTTAGTTAAGATTTGGGATTATGGTTGAGATTTGGGAATGGATTTAATTGAGATTTAGGATTAGGGTTGAGATTTGGGAGTGTATTTAGTTGAGATTAGGGAATATATTTAGTTGAAATTTGACTTTAAATTAAGATTAATATTTTTAGTTATAATAGATTATTTACATATGATGGACTGTTGATTTTCAGTTTCGATGGCAAACTCTACACCCATTATTTGCTTCTTCAATGGGAGCTTCGGCGTCAGATTGAATAGTATGCCGATGTATGAGGGAGGTTCTAGGAAAATGTTTATGCTATCTAAGTCATTCAATTTTGATGGAATGATGAATGAAATACACAAAGTTACGAAAATTAATAAAGTAGAGTATGCAATTAAAGTGTTCTTCAATTGTCCGATAAATGAGAGTAGAACTATTACTGTGGCGATTACCGACGATGAGGAATTGAATGACATGAAACAATTAGTGGAGAAGCAAGTGCCAGTTGAGTTGTTCATTGAGAAGTATCTGATTCAAGAATTTGCCCAAGTTTCACGACCTCAAGGAGAGTTTTCTCGGATGCTGGACTTAGAAAATGAGTCGAGTGGTTTTGTGACATCTCCAAGTTAAGAGCCGTGGTTTCAACTACAACATTTAAGTGGGCAGTATCTTGGTGGGACGTCAAGTACTATATTTAATGACGCATCGGGCTATGTTATGGGTGATCTACTGGCCGGATCAATTGTAGAAGAAGTAAATGATGACTCAGAAGATATTAAAGAAGAAGGCGTGCAAATTGATAGCATGCATGTGACAGTTGGAATCGATGATGATTCTCGTTGGATGGAACAATTTAATGTTAATAATGATTATGTGGAAGCTAAAGATCTGTTGCCCGACGAGTTTCATAATGAAGATTGGATAAATACTTCGCAAGCTGAATTTGTTGATGTTGGTCCAAATTTTCAACGACCTAAGGACTTCACTTTTAAAAAAGGGGACCTATTCGAGAGCAAGGAAACATTGATCTTTGCGGTCCGAGAATGGTCTATCAAAAATTAGGTCAAATTCAAGCATGTAAAAACTAATACAACCAACTGCTATGTAAAATATTATTTCAACGAGAAGAATGAAGTAGAGCATGCAAATGAGCAAGATGAGAGAAATAGGAAATGTCCTTGGTTGCTAAATGCCGCTGTGAGGAAATCATCAAATAGGCAATTTGTAATATCTAGATATTGTGGGCGTCATACATGTTGCAATCCATTGGTGGATGTCGATGGTTATTCTGTATTTCCTCTTATATATGTAAGCTAATTATTCCTGAAGTTAGAGCTGAACTTGATCTAAATGTAGGTCAGATATTTCAAAGGGTATATGATATGCGGGGCATTAAGATATCTAAATATAAGGCATATGATGCAATGATGAAAGCATTGTCTAAAATATTTGGAGATTGGGAAAAATCTTATGAATTACTTTCATAGTATCTTGAAGCTATCAAGCGAAATAATTCAGGTACTGAATATGAAATATTGTCTGAAGAGATTACACCGGGGATTGAGAGATTCACTCGAGTATTTTGGGCATTTGGTCCTGCTATTAAAGGCTTCACTTTTTATCGTCCGTTATTGAGCATTGACGGTACGCATCTATATGGCAAATACAAAGATGTGCTTCTTGTGGCGACCGGTGTAGATGCAAATGGCGGTTTATTTCCTCTAGCATTTGCAGTTGTGGAGGTAGATGATACTTCTAGTTAGAAGTGGTTCTTTGAAGTTATATACAAGTGGATTCCTAGTGTCCGTGCGCCCAGATTAATTATTTTCATCTCAGATAGGATGAAAGGAATTATAGGGGCATTACATGAGGGTTTTGGTGCACCACATCACCATCGATATTGTTTAAGGCATATAAGAGATAATTTTAAGAAAAAGCATGGTGAAATTAATTTGCAAAATCTTTTGTGGTAAGCTAGGTGTGCAACCGATACATTAGTGTATGAACATTATAGAGAGAAAATCAAGTCTTTGTCATTAGATTCACATAATTGGATTGAACATAACTTGAAGCCTCAATTCGAGCATCGATGGGTATTATGTAAGGATGAGGGTGTGCGGTTTTGCATGATGACAACTAATTGCTCCAAGAGCTTTAACGGTGTTTTTAAAGGAGCACGAGCTATGCCAACATAATCATTGGTTACAAGAACGTTCTATAGGCTAAACTCATACTTCAACAAAAGGCGTGAGGATGGCGTAGACTGAACAACGCGTTACACACCAAAAAATGAGTCTATTTTTCATAGAAGAATTGAGGTGGCAAGATTATGTCAAATTACTATATTCAATGACAATGAATGCCATGTACAGGATTATGACGGTATCTACACCATTAAACTGTTTGATGTTGATTGAACTTGCACATATAACATACCACAACTCCAAAAAATACCTTGTACATATGTTCTTGCGGCTTCTTACAATCAGCCTGGTGGTGCGAGAATTTCATATAATCGGTATTGTTCACCATGGTATTCAACAATTTATTACCAAAATACATACGGTGAGAGTTTTCATCAACCTGATGATAGTCGGTATTAGCCTGAATATACTGGACCACGACTAATTCCACCTTAATACAAGAGACAAGCAGGTCGATCACGATCTATGAGAATTAGGGGAACCATGTTAGACCCTAGGGGGGGTGATTAGGGTCTTATGCTAATCTAATCCGATTAAATGCCAATTAAAATTAATTAACAAGTGTATTCTTGCAAGATAGATATACAAAGAGTTATGTGTAAGAATATGCAATATACAATATGATATATCCTAGCAAGGAGATATATAGCAAAAGATATATGCAAGGATATATAAACTAACACAAGGGTAAACAATATAAACTAGATAGTGGATCATATAAATAATGAGCTAATGACAATGGCGATAAGAAATATAAACACAAGTATGAATAAACGCCAAAGCACACTCAAACACAAGATATGATCACGGAGTTCGGACCTTCCGTCCTACGTCTCCGCTCCCCACTCCCGGGGAGAAATCCACTATCACAATCCGGTTTGGAAGCCGGAACTTCTTCTACACACTACACAGTGTCGGTTTTCAACGCTCACCGAACAACGTCACTCCTCACAATTTTCTTCACGGAGTTCAGTCCCCTCGACCTACGTCTCCGTTCCTCTCCTCTAGGAACTACACACTCGGTTTTCTAGCTCACCGAAAACTTTACAATCTCACAAAGTAACAAATATGAATTTGTTCTCTACAATAGATGAGAACACAATTAAAGCACAACTCAATGTTACAATCACTCACCACCCAACTATACTATGTATGTAAATACTAAAAGCTCAATGTGGGTGTGTGTAACAATGAGTAAATAAAATCAATTCAACTAAACTCAAATATAAAATCTAGCTTAAGAGCAATGATAATCAAACAGTTATATAAGTATAAAGCTAGAGTTTGAGTTTAGAAAAACTTCTCTAAAACACAAAGAAGATGATGAAGAAGATTGAGAAAGAATCCCCCAATCTGCAGTAAAGCTTCCTCCTTTGTAAACAAAACCCAAACACACTTAAACCAAACTAAAACTGTTTAAACCCTTGTTTAATACTTGGTTTAAAAACTTCTTGATTAACTCTTGAAAAGACATCAGCAATGGGTATTTATACCCTCCAAAACTCAGCTGAAAATCCCAAGTCAAATGACAGAAAAAACCCCAAGGCAACGGTCAAAAAACTAGCCGTTAGCAGCTGACAAAGCGTCTGTCGGTCGACCGGAAAAGTCATCGGTCGACCGAAAATTTCATCGGTCGACCGGACCGGTCGACCGACGACTATCTGTTGGCACAGTGAACTTTTGACCTTAGGTTCGGTCGACCGGTGCGGTCGACCGAAAACGGATATGACAGAAAATGAAAACTGTTCAGCTGATCTTAAAACACTGTTTAAAAATATCAAATAAATTCCAAAAATGTAAAACTTTGGGGAATGATTGTAGACATGATAATAAACATGCTACAGTGACTGGTTTCGAAAAGGACTTCCCAAATGAAAGATATCATCATTTTGCAAATATGTTCAAAAACATGAAAACATGGAAATTGTTATTTTGATATTTTGACTCAAACAACATTTTGAAACCTTATGAAATGATTGTATAGACTTGATAAAAGATACAACATGTTGTTATGAAGTCTATAACCTAGAAATACAATATTTTCATAAGATTGCATATTCTATGCAATATATTCAAAATACTAAATATGATTTCATTAAATATAACTTGTTAAAGACGAAATCATATATAGGCACGTAAACATGAAACAACATAGTATTTTCCAATCCTATTCATTTGTTTCATATATAAACCCAAAAACATATGTGTATATATATATAACTGTATATATACAAAACCAAAACTTGTATATAACTATATACATAGAAACCAAAACTTATGTATATATATACATATATATCACTATATATATGTATGAAAACCAATATAATGTGTGTGTATAGAAAATTTGAGCTTAGAGTACTTAACACACATAATATAAAACCTAAACTAAGTTACCCAAGCTTGTTCTTGATCTTCATTGAGCTCAACTTGGTACACGTTACGGATGAAGCTTGTAATTGGATCTTTAACTTGAATTGACGTTGCTTCACTCCACAATTCCGCCAACCTCCATTTGATATCGTCGTTATGGCGCAATCCATCCATCCTCCAACAACGTTGTTTGTCTACAAAACATAGGAATGCACAAACACTAGACAAACAACATTAGTAATAAATTGTTTGTTAAACATCATCAAAATAAGAAGGCCAACAAACCATAGATCAAAGAGGAGAAGGAATTGTAAAGCATAAAAAAGGTAGTCTTTGCAAACAACCGGGACATACTCAACCTCATTTTCCAGCTAGACCCAACAGATAGCAATTAATTGGTAATAATTGACATATTCAAATTGTGATTTTAATATAAAAACTACAGTTATTATTTGTGGAACGGTTATTGATATGTTATAATTGTATGTGTAGGTATATACACCATGCAGCCTGGACCGGTTAGTGATGAGGTCCTATATGACCAGCCTCAACACCGTTCACATGTTATTGTTAGACCCTAGAGGGTGTGATTAAGGTCTTATGCTAATCTAATCTGATTTAAATGCCAATTAAAACTAATTCAAAAACTATTCTCGCAAGATAGATATACAATATGATATGAGCAAGAATATGCAATATGATCAAAGAGATATATCCTAGCAAAGAGGTATATGATAAAATATATGCAAGGATATGTAAACTAACACAAGGGTAAACAATATAGTGGACTAGATAGTGGATTATATAAATAATAAGCTAATGACAATGGCGATAAGAAATATAAACACAAGTATAAATAAACACCAAAGCACACTCAAACACAAGATATGATCACGGAGTTCGGACCTTCCGTCCTACGTCTCCGCTCCCCACTCCCGGGGAGAAATCCACTATCACAACCGAGTTTTCTACGCTCACCTGAATAACGTTTACACCTCACAGTGTCGGTTTTCAACGCTCACCGATCAACGTCACTCCTCACACTCGGTTTTCTAGTTCACCAAAAACTTCACAACACACTAGGTTTTCTAGCTCACCGAAAACCTTACACCATTCACAATGTAATAAATATAAATTTGTTCTCTACAATAGATTAGAACTCAATTAAGCACAACTCAATGATACAATCTCTCACAATCCTAATATACTATGTATGCAAAATACAATAAGCTCAAGTGGGTGTGTGTACAATAAGATATAAATAAAAACTTAACTTAATAAGAACTAGCAATAAGATTGATATGAAATACAATAGTAGAAATGCTAGGAAATAGAGTTAAGGAAACTTCTCTATAAATACAAAGAGAGGATGATGAAATGTTGAAGATGAACTCTTCAATAGCTGATGAAAAACTCCTCTTTGTAACAGCAAACCCAAAACAAACTTAAACCAAAACTAAACAAGCTTAAACCATTGTTTAAAACCTTGTTTAAAAAACTTCTTAGCTTGAAAGAGAACAGCAATGGGGTATTTATACCCACTCAAAATCTCAGCCAAAAACCCCTAAGTAAAAGACAAAAACAGCCCCAGCCAACGGTAACAAAAATATCTGTTGGAAGGAATCTGACTGAGCGGCAGTCGACCGAAAAAATTCGCGGTCGATCGTGATCCAGATCCCAATCTGAGAAAACGAGCAGAGACTTATTCGGTCGACCGGTGCGGTCGACCGATGGAAATTTCAAGCTCTCGGTCGACCAGTGCGGTCGACCGACAAACTCTCTGCTGCCCACTGATGAATGATCACATGTGCGGTCGACCGGTGCGGTCGACCGAGGACTGATACATTCCAAAACTAATTTTAAAACAGATTTTGAGACTTTTAAAAATATGTTAAAAATAACAAATGAAGTCCAAATATAATGAAACTTTGGGAAATGTATATAAACATGTAAATGAACATGTTACAAAAAGAATTTTCCAAATTGCATTTCCCATTTGTAAAAAATCATCATTTTGCAAAATAGTCCAAAACACGAAAATGTAAACATATGAATTTTGACATTTAGGCTAAACCATGTTTTGAAACTTTGCACAATAATTTTGTAGACTTAATAAAATATGTATATGGTTGTTATTAAGTCCATAAAATGAGAAAATAATATTTTCATAAATACAATAGAAAATGAAACCATTTTGCTTTCACAAATACTCATATGTTTCATATCTAAGTAGTTAAACCAAATCACAATGATAAATATGAAATATGTAATTTCATATTTATAAACATGAAAACCAAAACTTGTGTTATATATATATGTGACTACATATATATACAAGGAAACCAATAAAATGTGTGTATATAGATAATTGAGCTTAACGTACTTAACACACATAATATAAATCCTAAACTATATTACCCAAGCTTGATCTTGATCTTCAATGTAGCTCAACTTGGTACACATGCGGATGAAGCTTGAACTTGATATTTAACTTTGAATTGCAAGGCTTCAACCCGACATTCCGCCAACCTCCTTTAAATATTATCGTTAAAGCTCTATTCCATCCATCCTCTAACTCGTTGTTTGCCTAGAATAAATACGAAAAAACAAACACTAGACAAACAACATTAGTTGTAAATTATTTGTTAAACATCATCAAAACAAAAAAGTCAACAATCTCCCCCTTTTTGATGATGACAAACAATTTACAAAAAGGATATATGCATGAAAGGAAATGAATATATAAATTATAATTCACATGCATATAAACAAGAAAGAATATACTCATAATATTTCTCCCCCTTTGACAACATCAAAAAGGGGACAAACAACAAGAGTGAAGAGAGCGAAGGCTCCCCCTATCAATAAGCATAGGTGAGTATCAAACAAGTATAGGGAATGCTCCCCATATCAAAAAGCCATATAGAATATAAGCAATAAAAGATCATGGCAAACATATGTGAGCAAGCATAGATGGTAAATATGCTAAACACAACTCACATACATAAAGACAATGAGAACACAAATGAGTATATTAATATGAAAAATAGTGTCTCATATCAAAGTACATAAAAACATGTGTAAAAGTAGATCTATGAAATCAAAAGAAAAAAGAGCATGAGAATCATGCAAAATTGTTTTCAAATGATAACAAATCAATCAAATGAAATCATAAATCAAAATTTAAATCATAAAACCAAATCATCATTGATTTTCAAAAATCAAGAGAGGCAACCATATCTAACTCTTGAGCTAGTAACAACCCATATAAATATTTTTAGCACCCGGTAAACAATGTTTAGGAATAAACACCCAATAACTCCGGAGGGTTATATAAACATAGTCCTCTTATCAAAACAAAAATAATAATCATGAAAACAAAAGATTTGATACAAGAAAATTTGTTTTCATAACTAAAAGATTTTAAAGCATAATTTTCAAAACCAAGAAAAAGAAGGATAAATATATTAAAATTCTTGGTTTAAAAATCAAATTTGTTTTGGTACCCAAAAACTCTTGGTACCAAAAGATTTAGGGACATGACCCCTATCATTTAAGCTCAAGGCCCTAGGGTTATGAACCCTCTTAGGCATATATGGTGCACTAACATGGTCAAAGCAATATTTACTCAAATGACCCTTCCGATTGCAATTTGTGCAATGAAAGAGATCCATTTGTTTTTGTGGACCATTAGCTCGTGCACCAAAATCATTTGCAAATAAAGATTTTCTTTTAAAATTATTTTGCAAATGAGAAACATTCTTAAACAAAGGTCTATTTGGAACATATTACAACTTAGAAGCTTTTTGTATATCAAAACAAAATTTAGCAAGATATCCAAACCTACCACAAACATCACATTTAAAAACATGTGGTCTACTAGAAGCATTTGGCAAATAAGATTTCTTTTTCAAATCAAAACAATATTCAGCCAAATGACCAAAACGACCACAATGATCACATCTATACACATGAGCATGCTTATGATGAACAATGGGTGCATGTGTGTGTACATGTGATAAAGAAGCTACATGAGATGCACAAGGAGCATTGACATTTTTATGTTTGTGTGCATCATAGCAAAATTTAGCTAGATGGCCTTTACGGCCGCAAATAGAGCACTTGTAGACTTTGCTATATATGTGTGCATGATGAGTGGATAATTTCTTAGACTTGACACACATATCCATAAGCCTCTTATGATTATCAAAGCATATTTTCAAAGTTGAATATAAAGATGAAATGCGATTATTCATAAGATTCAAATCTTCATTTTTAGGCGCATATGTATTTTTAGAAGTAGAACATAAATAATCATTTATAAAATAAGCAGTATCATTTTATATGTTCTCTACTTTTAACATGGAATTATCTCTTTCATGAGTTAAACTAGCAACATTTGAAGTTAAAGAAACATGATCCAATTTTAAATTTTTATTGTTTTCTTTAAGGATCACATTTTTATTAGAAAGTTTTAAACTTAGATGCTAACAACTCATGATCAGATTTTAAATCCTCATGCTTGCTTTTTAAATCCATAAAATGATTTTGTAATTTCTTGTAGGAATGCAATAATCTTTCACTAGCACAAGCAAGTTCATCATTAGGTAAATCATTAATAGATTTGAACTCGCAAACCTCACTAGGCTATCGCCTAGTGGCCGTGTGCATGATGAAGCTCCAATATTACTCGAGGAAGAATCCGCCAGAATCCTTTGGATCTCCTCTAAGTTACCATGATGTGCTTCTATGAATGTCCATAATTTGTAAGCACTATCAAAAGAAACAAGCTTGTTAGAAACAGAAGAATCAAGTGCATTAAGCATATATTCTAACAAAATGTTGTTCATAGTAAACATTCGATGATCATTTTTATTCCACTTGGATTTCTCCAAAATGAGCACAATATAAGCATCATCTATAATTTTCCATAAATCAAAATGTTTAGATCTAACAAATAGCTTAAATCTAACATACCATTGCGCATAGGGGAAATTATCTAATTTAGGAGCAACACTAGAATCATAGCCTAAACAAGATGCATCATTCATATCCATAATTTATAAAAATATGCAAGCAAGATATAAATGCAATCAAAATAAGATTAGTACAAAAAATAACTTGGATCTTTAACTCAATGTGATTAGACCTTAAATCAAAGAGCACCAAGCTCTGATACCAATTGTTAGACCCTAGAGGGGGGGTGATTAGGGTCTTATGCTAATCTAATCTGATTTAAATGCCAATTAAAACTAATTCAAAAGAGATATATCCTAGCAAGATAGATATACAATATGATATGAGCAAGAATATGCAATATGATCAAAGAGATATATCCTAGCAAAGAGGTATATGATGAAATATATGCAAGGATATGTAAACTAACACAAGGGTAAACAAGATAGAGGACTAGATAGTGGATCATATAAATAATGAGCTAATGACAATGGCGATAAGAAATATAAACACAAGTATAAATAAATGCCAAAGCACACTCAAACACAAGATATGATCACGGAGTTCGGACCTTCCGTCCTACGTCTCCGCTCCCCACTCCCGGGGAAAAATCCACTATCACAACCGGGTTTTCTACGCTCACCCGAATAACGTTTACACCTTACAGTATCGGTTTTTAACGCTCACCGATCATCGTCACTCCTCACACTCAGTTTTCTAGTTCACCGAAAACTTCACAACACACTAGGTTTTCTAGCTCACCGAAAACCTTATACCATTCACAATGTAACAAATATAAATTTGTTCTCTACAATAGATGAGAATTCAATTAAGCACAACTCAATGTTACAATCTCTCACAACCCTAATATACTATGTATGCAAAATACAATAAGCTCAAGTGGATGTGTGTAACAATGAGATATAAATAAAAACTTAACTTAATAAGAACTAGCAATAAGATTGATATGAAATACAATAGTAGAAATGCTAGGAAATAGAGTTAAGGAAACTTTTCTATAAATACAAAGAGAGGATGATGAAATGTTGAAGATGAACTCTTCAATAGCTGATGAAAAACTCCTCTTTGTAATAGCAAACCCAAAACAAACTTAAACCAAAACTAAACAAGCTTAAACCCTTATTTAAAACCTTGTTTAAAAAACTTCTTAGCTTGAAAGAGAACAACAATGGGGTATTTATACCCACTCAAAATCTCAGCCAAAAACCCCCAAGCAAAAGATAAAAACAACCCCAGCCAACGGTAACAAAAATAGCCGTTGGAAAGAATCTGACTGAGCGGCGGTCGACTGAAAAAATTCGTGGTCGACCGCGATCCAGATCCCAATCTGAGAAAACGAGCAGAGACTTATTCGGTCGACCGGTGCGGTCGAACGATGGAAATTTCGATCTCTCGGTCGACCGGTGCGATCAACCGACAAACTCTCTGCTATCCACTGATGAATGATCATATGTGCGGTCGACCGGTACGGTCGACCGAGGACTGATACATTCCAAAACTGATTTTAAAATAGATTTTGAGACTTTTGAAAATATGTTAAAAATAACAAATGAAGTCCAAAAATAATAAAACTTTGGGAAATGTATATAAACATGTAAATGAACATGTTACAAAAAGAATTTTCCAAATTGTATTTCCCATTTGTAAAAAATCATCATTTTGCAAAATAGTCCAAAACACAAAAATGTAAACATATGAATTTTGACATTTAGGCTAAACCATGTTTTGAAACTTTACACAATAATTTTGTAGACTTAATAAAATATGTATATAATTATTATTAAGTACATAAACTGAGAAAATAATATTTTCACAAATACAATAGAAAATAAAACCATTTTGCTTTCACAAATACTCATATGTTTCATATCTAAGTAGTTAAACCAAATCACAATGATAAATATGAAATATGTAATTTCATATTTATAAACATGAAAACCAAAACTTGTGTTGTATATATATATGACTACATATATATACAAGAAAACTAATAAAATATATGTTATAGATAATTGAGCTTAACGTACTTAACACACATAATATAAATCCTAAACTATATTACCCAAGATTGATCTTGATCTTCAATATAGCTCAACTTGGTACACATGCGGATGAAGCTTGAACTTGATCTTTAACTTTGAATTACAAGGCTTCAACCCGACATTCCGCCAACCTCCTTTAGATATGATCGTTGAAGCTCTATTCCATCCATCCTCCAACTCGTTGTTTGCCTAGAATAAATACGAAAACACAAACACTACACAAACAATATTAGTTGTAAATTATTTGTTAAACATCATCAAAACAAGAAGGCCAACAGTTATATCCTTTATAGAGGTAACTAAGTTTCTTATATTTTCAATATTGCATTCTTATACTATTGCATTCTTGTATATTCATTTGCTTTACAGAGAGGCCCAGATATTGTTGTGGTTGATCATAGCCTCGGCCATAGCCGTTGGCATCTAGAGGATGAGTGCATAATAGCAGTTGTAGGACGGGCCGGCTTCTTGACATGTTCGCAGCTTCGTTGGATGAGGCTCGATTGGCCCATACTAACCGCTTTGATAGATAGGTGGAGGCCGGAGACCAATACTTTCCACTTCGAATGAGAGAGTCTACCATTACGCTATAGGATGTAGCTATGGTACTTGGTCTACGCATAGATGATCCTTGTGTTGCCGGCAGTGATAGACATTTTTGGCCGGACAAGTGTGCAGAGTTGTTAGGTGTAGCTCCAGAGTCAATGCCTGGAGGAAACATTAAATTGGAGTGGCTAAAAGAGACCTTCTCAGGGCTGTTGCCTTTTGATGCGCCACCAATATTGATTGAGCAACATGCACGTGCATACATTATGCACATGATCGGTTCAATATTATTTCCAGATTCGAGTAAAGATAAAGTGCATGCTAGGTATCATTTTTATCAGTATTTACAATTATGCCTATTGAATTAGCTTATTTTGATAACTTGAAATGTTGTGAAAATGCTAGGTGGTTACCACTTATCGGGAACTTGGACACGTGTGGTGCGTTATCGTGGGGTAGTACGGTTTTGGCGTACCTATATAGAGAGATGTCCAAAGATGCATTCATGAAAAATAGTAACTTTAAAGGGTGTCTCAGCTTACTGCAAGTATGGGCATGGGAGAGACTGCATTTGAAGCCGAGACTATGCGTGAATTTACAATTAGACGGACAAATTCCACTGGGATGCAGGTATTATATTTTTTAACATAGTAAATATAATTATAGTTATTATTTTGGTACTAAATTTTGAAAATAACACAGATGGAATGTCCAAAATGTTATGACGAGACCCCGGCTAGACAATTAGATTTCTACCGAAATGAGCTTGACCGCATGAAGATTTTTCAGGTATCATTTCTATAAAAATAAGTTTTTTCTTCTATATATCAACTTTCGTTTTATTGATATTCAAAAATTATATGTAAAACTCTGTAGATGGAATGGGAGCCCTACACCCAATTTCTCAATCATCTATCCCCGATATGCACAGAATACCCAGTTATATGGAGAGCCAGAGTTCCTCTAATATGTTTCGAGATAGTAGAAATACATGTACCGAACCACGTACTTTGACAATTTGGTCTTGCACAACATGTTTTGGAATTTGTTGAAAAAATAGAGAGGAAGGCGAAGAAAGGAGGCTAACAAAAGGACTAGGCAGCTAAGCATCAAAATTATATACACAGATGGAATGATAGATATTTTTGTATTGTTGAGCAAATTAAGCCAACTCCTCAGGAATCAGATTACTACACTTGGTATTGGAGGATAACCAGAAGATGGATACTCCATGCGACCATATCCCTTGTTGAGTTGCAAAGAGGATATGTGCCTCGGGATATAGATGAGAGAGAATTAGTAAGTATTTTCAAATTTATTTTAAGTTCATTTTTATTAGTACTTTTCAATATTGCTAAATTGTTTTTTTTAATTTGTAGGTATCAGCAATAGATGATGTTCAAACCATTGCAAATCGTGGCTTCGAATTGGCTCAAGCAGGTAATGTAGAATTAAATATGAAATTTACATATTGTAATTTGAATTTTAAAGTAATTTTTGCATTTCAGATTTTTTTTTGGAATTATCTCTCGTAGGTTCATATCTCGAAGCACGGAAACATGCATCAATATATCAGTCGATAATGCAGAGGCTTCACCAAGCCTTACACCGAACTCATGAAGACCTTCATGATGGGCGAGAGGTAGCGCAATTAGTATACACACATCAACCACGGCAAATACGAGAACGACACAGAAACGACAATGAAGCCGGGCCTTCCTAATATGTTGACGACGGAGCTGGACCGTCACAATCACAAACGCAACCGGATCATGAACTCATCGAAGGTCGGGATGGAGGAGGCCGAAGACAAAGGAGGAGGAGAAGAGTTCTTGGATGTATGTAAGCTAATCGTTATTGTTATGTAAATTACAATCCTATTTTGATATGTACATTACAAACATATTTCGGGACAATAGATGTTTTTTGGATTTGTAGCCGAAACTGTAGTGTGACTTATTAGATTCATAAGTGGGTTTGTGGTATGATTTGTTGGATTTGTATGAGTTTGTGGTGTATTTTATGATTTTTAGATTTGATATATGATTGTTGGCGGTGTATTGTATGAATTTGTGGTGTATTGTATGAGTTTTTGGTGTATTGTATGAGTTTGTTGGAATTGACATGAAATATGAGTTTGTACAAGAAATAGCAACAATGCAGCAGAAAAACATGCACATGACACAGGAAACGCATGTGACTGCTAGTCCCGTGCGTTTCATTGTGGTCAGGAAGTGCACGGGACTAGTCCTGTGCACTTGTTTTTTTGTTGAGTCGGAGCTCTCTGTTTAAAACACGGGACTAGCAGTCCCGTGTTTTGAGCAGAGGCAAGGAATCCATTGCCTCTGCTGAAAACACGGGACTGCTAGTCCCGTGCATTTCGAAGCTGGGTCGAAATACACGGGACTAGCAATCACGTGTCTTTCGTAAAATCTCTCCGACAGCAAAACTGACCCTTTTCAGAAGAAAATGGTCGGTTTTGCTGAATAATTTCGTAAGAGGTCGGTTTTGCATTATAAATTGGCAAAAGGGTTGATTTCGAAAATTTGTCCTATTTACAAGTGTTTGTATTTTTGTCTACTACATATGCCTGATTTATGATGAGAAGTGGTTGTTATTTCGTTTGAATCCCAGTCTCACAAGCAAACCTGTAAGATCTTTGTTTTGTGTTTTACTACCCAATAAAGAAGTAAGTGGTTAATTGGTTTTTCGTTTGGAAACCAGCTGTCTAATTTTCTACTTTCTGATTTCATGAAGTTGTTTGGGCAATCAAATTGATATGGCTTGGGTTAGTGGAAGAGGTGGGCTTTTAGACCGTTTCTTGATTCTACTTTTTTTTTTTCGGAATGTGGAAATAGCAGGAGGGTAGCTGGATGCAGGATGGGGAGGGTGAAGATCAGCGGTGTGGGGATGGCTTCTTGAATTTTTAGGGATGAAGAAGACGGGGATAGTTTCCCAAAAGGTGAGTTTTAAAATATAAGGGTTTTCACTTTGAAAACCAAAGTTTCACATTGATTTATTTTTGAACCCACCATCTTTCGACTTTTCAACCGTACTCTTTAAACTCAAAACACCCAAATGAATTTTATCTCCTCTCAATCTTTTTCCTCTATCTCGATGAAGTATTTCTCCTTGTTCTCAATTGGGTACCTAAAAATCACGCCTTCCAGAGTGGCAGCCAACATCGAGGTCCACAGAGGTCCGCCAACATTGCTATTATCTGAAGAGCTTCACTGCTCTAGTCCTTTCCTTGTTCTTAACGGAATTCAAGAAACTTGGGGGTATCTATGCTCATGTTAACGGGTTGATTCTCATTGGAGAGCCAAGAATTGGGCTCATACTCATTGTCGGTTGAATCGGAGGAGGAGGGAATTGAGGGACTCCGGTGATGCTTTTAATGGTGACGTTGATCGAAGAGAGAGGATGGTTGATGATGGAAATGGTGACAGAGTCGGAGTTGATAAGTGTCGATAGTTCACTTTTCTTACTTTCCATCGGTGTTTTGTTGTTGTTATTGGAAGAAGAGGAGGAGGAGAGGCTTCACTTGTAGCCATTCACTAGTCCTCACTTTTCCCCATTTGGAGCACAGAGAGAGGGAGGATGAAGATGAGGGCATATTTGGTATGTCTGCTTTAAAGAGTATCTATTTTGTATAAATTCACTACTGGGGTTTAGGATAAATCCATTTGGGTGTTTTGGGTCAAAAGTACATGTTAAGAGTTGGTTGGTTTAATAATAAAACGAGGTAAGCCATTGGGTTTTAAAGCAAAAACCCCTTAAATAACTTTGTTTAAATATTTTTTGTCAATTCGGAAGTGGACGGTGTTGATGCTCGATATCAACCAGACTAATCTAAAAGAGGATGGTTGTGGGGTATTGAAGAATGATGGAGGACCCGCTCCCTTCTTCGACTACATAGGTAAGAAGAACCCGTGAGAGGGCGGGGACCAGTTTCCTCGTGATTCTTCCGATGGTCAAGTTAGTTGGTGAACTTAAGCTCGAGCGGAGTTTAGAACTATGTGTTCTTATGCTATATGCATCAGAGATGATCATCTCTCAGGTTTAGATCAGGAGAAAGATTTAAATTGCTCCGAGAGTTTTTTTGTTAGGTTCGATTAGATTAGATCAGATTAGATTACCTCTCTCTAATCGTGAACAGCCTCCATATATAGAGTGGATGCCCATGACAGACTGGTTATTTCAGCCATACAGAATGGTAGTGACAAAGTGTAAGCTAGAAGGTGAGTCATCCCTCGCTCTATAGGTGTCGGCTGGTGACTGGAGGGGAAGTTATTTCAGCATGGGAGATGGTGTCTCCGTGATATCCGGGAAGTGACTTTTGAGTGTTGCAGAAGTCACGTGGGCATACTGAGTCGTCCCTCACTTTATAGATGTAGGCTGGTGACTGGGAAGGGGAGTTGCTTTATTATGGGAGAGAGTGCCTCCGTATTTTCTGGAAAGTGATTGAATTGACAAGTCATGGAGATCTGTCAGGCCAAAATCTGGACAAGGCTTGTCCAAAGTGGACTAAGACGTCAACATTTGATCTGTGGGAGAGGCTTGAGGCCGGGGTCGAGTCCTCAATTTAGTCGACAGCAAGGAATGTCCCTTAAGTCATTTCTGAGAAATGACCATTGAGTGGTCGAGTGCCCTAAATAGGGTCATCCTCGATGATAGGGTCGATCGATACCGCCTTTCGCATCGACTCAAGAATGTCGTCCTGTCCGACTGGTTGGTGAAAGACCCTAGAGGGGGTGAATAGGGTCAATGCTAATTTAATTCTAATTCTATGCCAATTAAAAACTTTCTTGATTAATTAATTCTTGCAAAAAATATATGAGTGAGTTACGAGGAAGAATGTAAAATACAAGCACAAAATAGATATACACAAAGCAAACTCAAGCATAATAATATAATCACGAAGTTCGGACCTTCCGTCCTACGTCTCCGCTCCCCACTCCCGGGGAGAATCCACTATCACGACACACCCGGTTTGGAAGCCGAAACTTCTCTACACACTCGGTTTTCTAGTTCACCAAAAACTCTACAAGACATTCATAATGTACATACACAAACTACAACATCAAGTGTTGGTCCTCACGTATCGCCTCCCTCAAGTGCCCGGCTTTACTACCTCTCACTAGATTTACTAGCGACGCCACTCCTCTTGGTATCGACTACGTCCTCACCACACACTCCTCTCGTTATAAATGTGTATTACAAAGTGATTCTCACAAATGAAGCTCAAGTACAATGATTTGTTCTCTACCAATGAATGAGAACACTATGAAGCTCACTCTCACTAAATCACACACCACTACCCAACAATATATTGTATGAAATATTATAAGCTCAACAAGAGTGTGTGTGATAAATGAAAACAATAAAATTCTAACTCAAATAGAACTAGTTAAGATATGAATATAAAAATCAAATAATAAATAAGCTAGATAAAGGAGTTAGAAATCTTCTCTATAAACACAAGAAGATGTAGAAATGATGATGAGGAAGAATTCCTCAATTGAAATTAAGAGCCTCCTCCTTGCGAAAAACTTCTCTTTTGAAACCAAACTTAAAACAAAGCTAAAACACTTCTTAAACACTTATAAAACTTGTTAAAACAATTTTCTTGGTTAGTTGGAAACTTGAATGCAATGGGGGTATTTATAGCAACCCAAAACATCAATAAAAACCCAAGTAAAAAGACCAAAAACCCATTAGAAAGCAAAACATGGAACTAGTTGTTACTGTGCAACGACTATTTTGGCGATCGACCGCAGAGGCCAGTCCTATCGACCGCGAGTAGCTAAGAAACAAGACTGGATCTTTGGACATTTTGCGGTCGACCGCAGAGACACACACGGTTAACCGTAGACTGATATATGCAATGTTCAGGTTTAAAAATGGATTTTGAGCACATGTAAAAAATAACAAATGTTATCCAAAAAATATGAAACTTTGGGGAAACTTTATAAACATTAAAATAAACATGTTTGAAAAGGAATTTTTGGAATTATATTTTTTATTTGTAAAAAGTCATCATTTTTGCAAAGTGTACGTAATACGTGTATTTTATGAAACAGAAAAATGGATTTTGACATGTAGGAATATGTTGAAACTTCATGAAATATTTTTATACATATTATAAAACATGAATGTAATGTAAACAGGAACAATAAACTAATATTGCATTGTTTTAACAAATAAACTTATTTTGTACGAAAAACCAAAGTTGTGTGTGTATATATATATATTGAGCTTAAAATATATTCACACAATATACGTTACAAAATTACTAATATACCTAAGAGATTGCGTACAAAGCTAGATCTTGAATCTTTAACTCTTGGTATGAATAGCTCTTCATTGTATATTGATATCTGTAAAAAGAAACAAGCCACAACCACTAGGAAACAAATTAGCTATAAATTGTTTGGCAAATCATCATCAAAACAAAAGAGCCAACAGTTAGAATGCCGTCTCGTCTCAGCTAATAACCGTCTCTCGAGTCGATATAAAGATGTTGACTCGTATGGGAGGTCAAGTTCTCTCATGCTGACCAATATCTCCTTTGGTGTCAACACCATTGAGTCGGCTTAATGAGTCTGTGGGGGTCGAGGCCTCTGCAATTGTGCCTTGGGTTTATCCTTGATAAGGTACCAAGGTCTTAAATTTTGACTGAGGAGTCAGATGCTTAGAACTATTGAGAGTTGACTAGGGATTTCCTTCCCCTAGGGCCGAGAGATGACTGTGGGAGTCAACCAAAGGGTTGTGCTTGCTTTGTTAGGGCTCTTATCGTGTCATTTTGCACGTACTGTATCTTGGGTGAGTGAACACCATAACAGTTGGCCCCTTTCGCTTGGAGTCGGGTTTTAGTTGACTCCGAGAGAAATAAAATATGCTCTGAGCCTTATAAGCTTGCTGAGGACGAGAAACTGAGATATCTCGATCTTAGAGACGTTGATTGTCATTATTAGGCACTCATTGTTAACTCCACTATTTGTGGCTGACGTCATTAAAAGATCTTAATCGTCTTTTTGAGAGACAAAGCATCATGGATATAATGGAGGATCTTCTGCTTTTTGAGTATTAGAACTTGGGGCATTAAATGAGAATAGTGTTTCGTGTTTTGAGCGAACCGCTTCAGATTCCAAGGTGGATCTGGCATGGTCGCTTTGAAAATCACTGTGTCCTTTGAAATCCTTCTATACTCTTCCTTGAAAGCTTATAAATAGCCTCTTAATGCTAAGATAGTTCTCTTACGAACTTTTGCTCTGAAAAATTTCTGATATTCTTCTAAACTTTTCTGGAAAAAGTCTTCCATGGCCTCTCAAGTTTCAAACTCTGGCCGTAGCAAGGAGAGTCTCGCTATTCTTCTACTTCTTCGTTCGAAGGTCCATATGGATGATCTGGTGGGGTTGTATGACTGATACAATATTCCTCGGACTCTCACATTGGCAGTGCTAGAGATGAACGAGTCAGTGCACTGCCATGGCGAGAGTCGAGTGCCACTGTACTTAGCCCATTTGGAACATGGTTACGGCTTCCCTTACACCCTTTCATTAAGGAGGTGCACGCCACTCTATGGGCTTCCCCTTCCCAGTTCTATCCGAACACAATGGGGGTTCTGGTGGCTTTCATCATCATTTACCATCGTGTTAGAGTCCAACCAAGCTTGAAATTACTTAGGCATTTGGTCAGCGTGGGATCGGCTGAAAAAGACCCACACTACTCTTTCCACTATCATGGTGAGTTCCAGCTTGTTTCCGATTCTTTAGAATTGGGTAAAGACTGAATGAGGCAATTTGTGTGGGTTTATAGCGGCGACAGCGTCTTCGCCTGCTTAGGCTGGCCGGAGGCGAATGAAGACGTTTTGAGGCCAGTTACCCTTAGTGATTCCGAGATGAGGGATCTAAAAAAGATCCGTTCTTATGCTGGGCCGCGAGAGAGCAATGCTCTATTTGTTAATGTGTCTCTCCAGACGGCGAGCATGTCCATGATCTTGTCTTCCACTGGCTTCCAAGCAAGGGCGAGCCTCGTTCCTCTACCAGCGAAAAGTCGCAAGAGGAATACAGGGATCGAGGGGGCGAGCTCCACCGCTAGCCCCCATAAGAAGCCGAGGGGGGCTTTTAGCGCCGAGGAGGTAGCTGTCTTGATGCCTCAAGCAGCTAATATTTTCTCTGAATTGAGGGAAAGGACAAGAGTCAAGAGGCGGCGCACAATCGGACCACTAGTAAGGTACCAACCCGCTGGAACGGGTCCGCTGGTAACTCAACTTAACCACTTGGGAAATGTGGGGCTGATAGACGAGTCTTCTCCTGGTAGGGAGACAACTGCCTTAGCGGTCGAAGAGGATGTTATCAGCTCTTGTACTATTCCTGAGGCGTCTCGTCGTCCTGGCAAGGAGCCGATTAGGATGGACAATGTCATCGAGGGGAGAGCTAAAACTCCGTCAGACCAGATGGAAAATGGTGCCGACGGGAGGATTTTGGAGGATATGCCAAGTGTTAGCATGCACCAATCTCTCCAGGCTTGTTTAGCTCTGGGTACTTCGCTGGGACACGCCCTGTTCGATCAACTTGAGCGTTCCCTGGAATACCAAGGAGAAGTTGGCCAAGGAAGAGGCAGAGAAGAGAATAGCTATCTTGGAGGCCGAATTGACTCACAAAAGAAGGCGCTTGGTACCGGAGTCTGGATGAGAAGGAAGAGCTCCTCAGGAGATTTCGAATCCAGTTCTCCAAGCAGACGGGGACTGTAAGCTACCTAAAATTAACAACAGATAGATGATCCCTATCAAACACCGATGATAGAAGTTACAATTCGACGACTTTCAGAAGGCTACAATTTGATGACTTTCACATAGAAGGTTACAATCTAACGACCTTCACAATAACTAATAAAAACTCTAATTCAACAGCCTTCACAATCAACATCTGGAGTTACAATTTGATGACTCTCATATTTTTAAGGAGCCAAGATGAAGGTTATAAGGTGACGACCTTTGTAACGTTCTAGCAAAAGAGACTACAAATTGATGGTCTCTTCATATCAAAACACTGATATCTCTCAAACCGAAAGAAATTTGGCGAAATGAAGGAAGCAAACTAAACCCTATGGTATCAGCTTGGTCAGCTCCATCTCGTCGAGATAGTCGATTTTTATATATAATTCGTCTTATTCTGACTTACAGTTTGAAAGTTATGACCTGTTCTTCGTAGCAAGTTATGTTCTGAAGTCCGTCTGTGAGACTGCACTTCGTCTGAACATTGGACTTAGCCTGAAGCTCGTCGAGCCCGCCTGAGGCTCACCTCTGCATCCAAGATTCAAAACATAGAGGTCATGCCCGCATTCTAAACTCAAAACGCAGAGGTCATGCCTACGTTCTAAACTCAAAACGCAGAGGTCGTGACCGCATTTGAGATTCAACACGCAGAGATTGTGGCTGCGTTCCAAACTCGAAACACAAAGGTCGTGGCTATATTCCAGAGTCAAAACGTAGAGTTCATGGACTCAAAACACAGAGTTCATATAGAGCCCAACCCTACGTCCCAGGTCCAAAACACAGAGTTCATGCAGAGCCCAACTCTGCGTTTCAGAGTTCATAACATTGCGCGACCCGTACGTTTTCAGCCTAAAACAGACCCAACTCTGCGTTTGATGTCTAAAACATAGAGTTCGGACCCAGAATACCATTTTCGTCGTTTGACTCGTTCAAACACGAACTGAACAGGTCCAAGAACTATTTTTCCCCCACGATTTGAGGGATTTCCGCCCCACTTAAGAGCGGATTAAGGGGGCAATTATCACCCTTAATCTCCTATAAATACCAGAAAGTCAATTGAGTTAAGGGATTGACTTTTTGCATCAAAAACAGATCGCAAAAGGAGAGATCGACAACCTCTTGAGCAGATCATCTTTGGATCTTGGAGATTTCTTGGATCTGGAGATCAGAAAAGGGGGTCTTCGCTCAATCTCTGGAGCTTTCATCCTTGGCTTATTAACAAATTTTCGGTTCAAATCAACTCTGTTATAGAGTTTAAACTCGCTATGAGTTCTAAAACTCGTTAAGAGTTATTTTCAAACTTGCCATGCAAGTCATCCTCAATATCAATCAAGAGGAATCGACCACGTTCCAGTGAAACAAGACGTTCGGATCATCAATAGAAAGCAAACTCGACGCGAGCATTTGAGGGAGGAATTCCATCGCTACCATGAAGAACCCAGACTTAAACAAAGGGGAGAATTCAGATCAATTCTCCTCTCTTTTGTAATCAGGAAATCCAAATTGTAGTAGAGATTGAGAGAATACAAATCAAATATATCTCTTTTAATTTTTCTTTTTACTATAAATTTTTCACCAAACAAAAGATAGCGACTCTGTTGGGGACTAGCTTCTCTAACGAAGAAGTAGTGGCGCAATTTGACGTCAATCTCACTAGAATGACTGTGGAAACTCTAATCATCGAGTTTGATCAAGCCAAGTATGAGGAGGTACTCTCCTCCGGATCCGTTAGCCCCAAGGCTATGCGCAATATCCATAAATTCTCCAAAGAGACTAAAGCTACAACTCAACCAATTGCAGCCGAATTGCCAAAGGAAGCCCTCTCCTTTAGCTAAGATCGCTTGAACAGGCCCTCCTCCAAAGGAGTGGGCTCAGCTTTTGCCAAACTCGTCCAACGAGTTGAAGGTTCTGTACCCGTGCCAAAGCAACGGGTACAGACCAACTCTGTCAACGCTGATGATATTGCTACAAAGGCCTTAAAACAGATCAAGAAGAATGTTGCTCGACGAAGGAGAAGATCCTGACGATGAGCACATCTCCGAGAATGTCAATCCTCCAATCAACGTGAACTATGCATTTGTGAACCTCAACACGGGCTCTGTGCTGCTTCAGAATGCAAGAGTCGTGTTGATGAGCCCAAGTATGAGCCATGCATAATCAGCTTAAAATGTAGCCCTCAAGGGCACGTTTCAGAAGCAAAACGTAGTCCTCCGGGACGTGTCTCAACATCTAAACGCGGTTCTCATGAACACATTTCAATTTCAAAACGTAACTCTCAGGAGTGCGTTCAAGATCCAAAACACAGACTTACGAACTACGTTAACCGACAAAAATGCAACCGACAAAGGTGTGTTTCATCAACAAAATGCAGACTTCGGTCTAGCGTTAGTAAAACAGAACACGACCCTCGTGTTCCTTCTTTTGAACACGATGTGATTCGTCGTGTTCAAAAAGATCAATGTGGATTCAAGATCCATGTTAAACAAGAACCAGTCCCGCCCACTGAGGGGCAGGGGGTTCCATCTCCAACCTTACGTTCTGTGAGAAAATCTCCCTAGGTATCTGACTTAAGGGAGTTACTTTCAAGGAGAAGACCGGTGCAACAAGGCACTCATTCATGTCAATGTGAGTGGCTTATTTCTACGGTCCTCTCAGAATGCCAATGTTGTGCTTCTGTGCCTAGGCAATCAGTGTTCGACCGATTAACGAGCGTTGCTTGGCCAAGCAAGCGACGAGGTCATTACAAGAAGAAATCTTCAGAGACCGAGTATCCTAGAATCACTATCAATATGATCGGTAGAGAGAAGTCGTCAGTCCCTAAATCTGATGAGTCAGAGACTGATCGTTCTATACGCGTCAGAGAAATCGCTAACAAGTTTGAAGGAATCTACTAATGCACTCGGACGCGAACAAGAGCCATTCTCTCTGTCAACTATCGGAGGTTAGCCAGAGGAACCAATTTCGATGACGAACATTCAGCCATTGCGGAGTCTAAATCATCAAGTTCTTTCGTTGAACATGAGAGCTTCGCCCACATGGCAGAAAATTCTAAAGACCTTGCAAAGAAGGTTGGTGAGCAGGACGCCATGCTCCGAGCATAGCAGGAAACCATCAATCAAATTTAGGATATGATGGCTCAAATCATTGCAAGTAGAGCCAATTTCTAGAAAGCTGAGATGTAACCTCGGTCGGAATCCTCTCGAAAAGGAGGATCATCCATATCAAAGGGGAAACAAAGAGTGAATAAGACTGTCGAGCAAGAAACTCATCACGTAGAATCATCCCCCGAAGAAGAGACTGAGAACGAGCAGAATCTCTAGTCTGCCAAAATGGAAGAATTCGAAGCTCGCCTCAATACCATTGCTAACAGAAGTGAGCTCCAAGACGAGGGAATTGCCAGGCTCTATCCTGCCGAATGGGATGCAGCACCTTATCCTCCAAAATTCGAGGTCCCGACGCTACAAGCTTTTAATGGTATGAGATCACCGAACCAACATATCTATCATTTCAAGTCACATACTGAGAATGTGATATCAAACGATGTCATACTGGCTCGATTATTCATTGGCACCCTCAAGGGGTTGCCTTCTAATGGTTCAGGAAACTGCATGCAGGATGTATCCAAAAGTAGGCGGATCTAGAGAGACTCTTCCTATCAAGATTTTTTTAAAGAGGATACAAAAGTCTCCATCCATACCCTTCTCGTCACTAAGCAGAAGAAGAGAGAGTCTGCCAAAGCCTTTGTTAAGAGGTTCCGAAATATGGTTCTACGATGTCCGACAAGTATGACACAGTCTACACTAGTGGAGACCTATCGACACAACTTGTAGACCGACCTTCTAGCACAAATGAGGGTTACAGAATGCCGTTCCTAGAGACAACTAATCTCTCAAGACGAACAGGCTCAAAGATTACTGCCAGGATCAAAGCTGAAGAACAAAGTAAGCAGGATCAACCTGAGCAATCGAACTAAGCCTAATCTTCTCAGTCAGAAAGGGAAAACACTACGGTCACTGAAGCCAATCCTCTTCGGTAGGATGGTAGATCCAACAACTATCATGTTAACAATTATCTCTTATAGTCAAACTTGTTAGATAGTGGCCCACTAGGCGATGTGTCATGTCTACCCTTTTTTCCCCTGCACTTGTTCAAGACTGGGGGTTGGTTTATTTGTTGTTCATTGGATTATGAATAATAAATTTTCTGAGTTGTCATGTTCAATAAAATATCTCTGTCAACCACGAAGTCTACCAAAACTATCACATTAATGATCACCTCTGATAGTCTGTTTTCTTCCAAATTCCCCCGCCAATCCTCTTCAAGCAGGATGGCGGGTTCATCAAAACCATCATGTTAATGATCACCTCTGATAGTCTGTTTTTCTCCAAATTCTCCCACCAATCCTCTTCAAGCAGGATGATGGGTCCATAAAACCATCACATTAATAGTTACCTCTGATAGTCCATTAACTTACCAATCCTCTTTAATAGGATGGCGGGTCCATAAAAGTATTACGTTAATAGTTATATCTGATAGTCCATCAACTTGCCAATCCTCTTCAATAGGATGGCGGGTCCATAAAACTATCACGTTAATAGTAACCTCTGATAGTCCATTAACTTACCAATCCTCTTCAATAGGATGGCGGGTCCACAAAACTATCACGTTAATTGTTACCTCTGATAGTCCATCAACTTACCAATCCTCTTCAGTAGGATGGCGGGTCTATCAAAACTATCACGTTAACAGTTACCTCTGGTAGCCAAACTCTTCAGATAGCGGCCTACCATGTGATGTGCCTCTATTCTGACTTGATGGATAGTAGCCCACAAGGTGATATGCCATGTCTACCCTTATTTTTCTTCCCCTGCTAAGTCTTAATCAAGACTAGGGGTTGGTTACTGGGAATCCACTAGATTAAGAGTAACGAATCTTTCACAACGTTGAATTGACATTATACTTCTGACGATCATCACCCCCACGGAGTAAAAAATTAGTTTGCATCACTCCTAATTTGTCATGTTAACTATATACCTCTAACAATCAACTTATCAATCATTGTTAACATGATGATAAGTCCTCAAATTTGCTCAAATTGTAATCTTCCCCAGCAAGACGTTAAATCTTCAAAATCTTGTTCAAATCACAAGAATAAATTTCTGTCATGTTAATATCACACCTCTGACAAAATTAACTTATCGACTCTCTCCAATAGAGCGATAGGTCCTCAAAGTTGCTATGATCGTAAAAAATTACTATCATGTTAATATCACACCTCTGACAAAATTAACTTATCGACTCTCTCCAATAGAGCGATAGGTCCACAAACCCGTCAAGTTAACATCACACCTCTGATGATCAAATCAGCTTATCAATTCTCTTCAATAGAGCGATAGGCCCATAAAATACTGTTAGGTTAAATTAACACCTCTAACAGTCAAACCCCCAAAGAACTAGGGACTTTATCTCGATCTCTAATTAGAGATAAGTCTACGCCTAACACACGTTACCGGTTAGTCTTTTCCCGTAAAAATAATAAAGTCTATGTATTCAAAATCATAGCATCAAGTCTAAGAGGGTTCATTCTCTTAGCACAACGTTATATGTGAAATGGATTCAAATAATCCACATGCTAGCCCGACTCAAAAGGTAGTCGGTAAAGGTTTATCAAATCCGCTAATGGCTGAGGGTTTGCCAAAAATCCTATGCATGTTTACAGGTCCATCAGCTTAATGAATGTGAGCCGAAACTTACAACAAATGAGCTAAAGACAAGTCTCAAAGACTTAGTCAAAAATGCATGAAAGCCACCTCCGCGTCTCAAGTCAAAACGCCAAGGTCAGACCCGCGTCGCAAAAAACCACAACGCCGAGGTCACACCCGGGTTATAAATTTAAAACGCAAGGGTGAGACCCCATCTCAAG
Organism: Asparagus kiusianus; assembly: GCA_022839385.1. Taxonomy (NCBI): domain Eukaryota; kingdom Viridiplantae; phylum Streptophyta; class Magnoliopsida; order Asparagales; family Asparagaceae; genus Asparagus; species Asparagus kiusianus. The sequence continues at coordinate 178,938 of BQKN01063593.1, forward strand.
TTCAAAACGCAGGGATCCACCCTCACATTCTAGAAACAGGATTATAATGCATACCTTCATATGGGTCCTACGTGACAAATCCCTTCAACCAATATGTCTTTCAAGCGAGTGCAGAGAACGACTCCTTTATGATAAGGAATCAACAGCTCCAAGATCAGAGTTGAGATCCAAAGTATTCCGAAAATTCATCCCAGTCAACCGCGAACTTTCAAAAACTTTGGAGGGGGTTCTGTAGGCTGTCTAAAAATCATAACAGATAGCTGATCCCTATCAAACACCGATGATAGAAGTTACAATTCGACGACTTCCAGAAGACTACAATTTGATGACTTTCACCTAGAAGGTTATAATCTGACGACCTTCACAATAACTAATGAAAGCTCCAATTTAACAGCCTTCACAATCAACATCAGGAGTTACAATCTGATGACTCTAATATTTTCAATGAGGCGAGACGAAGGTTATAAGGTGATGATCTTTGCAACAACTCTAGGCTTCTTGGCAGTCCAGAAGGTGGAGTTCGTCTGCGATGGCAGTCAGGAGGCGTCATCATTTTTTTCAAGCAAGACAACCTATTCTTATGGTATGTCTTTTCATGGAGGGCTTTTGGAGGGTGCTGTAGGTAGCTCTGCTATTTTAACAGCTAGTGTACTTGGTAAATACTCCCCAGAAGGTTGTAGAGGCCTCCGATGACTATGCATACGTTGGTTCCTCGTAGCCATAGACCAATCCTCCTTAGCTTGAATGATGCAACTCCTGGCTTCATTTAGCTTGGATGATGTAATTCCGATGTTGTTCTTCAGGGTGAGTAGAATCAGACCCTTAATTAGAACTCAGCATGTCTTCTCGAATAAGAAGAGTGGCCCCAAGGTGGGCGCCAAACTGTTAATACTCGATATCAAACAGACTAATCTAGAAGAGGATGGTTACGGGGTGTTGAAGGATGATGGAGGGCCCGCTCCCTTCTTATACTTTATACCTAGTTCTTGAACAAGGGTTTAGTGTCCACACACAAATAAGAAGAACCCGTGAGAGGGCGGGGATCGGTTCCCCCGTAATTCCTCCGATAGTCAAGTTAGTTGGTGAACTTAAGCTCGAAATCGGAGTTTAAAACTGTGTGTTCTTATGATATGTGCATCAGAGATGATCATCTCTCATGTTTAGATCAGGAGGAAGATTTAAATTACTCCGAGAGTTTTTTGTTAGGTTCGATTAGATTAGATCAGATTAGATTACCTCTCTCAGATCGTGAACAGCCTCCATATATAGAGTGGATGTCCATGGCAGACTGGTTATTTTTGTTAGACCCTAGAGGGGGGCGATTAGGGTCTATTGCTAATCTAATCTGATTTTATGTTAATTAAAGCTTAATAACAAAATATCCTAATAAGTATGAAATACAACAATATATGTGAGCTAGGATAAGTAATATGAACAATGAGATATATCCTATATGATAAAAATATATGTAATGATATATAAACTAGTACAAGGGTGAAATAAACATAAACAAGATAAGAATGATGGTATAAATAAACAATGCAAACACACAATATGATCACGGAGTTCGGACCTTCCGTCCTACGTCTCTGATCCCTACTTCCGGGATGAAATCCACTATTACACCTGAGTTTTTTACGTTCACCCGAATAACGTTTACACCTCACACTCGGTTTTCTAGCTAACCGAAAACTTTACAATCAACACTATTGTAATCCCACTCTACACCCTCTCAAGTGTTGGTCACAGACGTGTCTCCCTCAAGTGTTAGGAATTACAACCTCTTTCTAGGTAGGTTACCTACCCCACTCCTCTTGGGACGATCCCCGACTCACACCACACACTTCTCCCAGTGTACAAGTGTATTACAAAATGAATCTCACAATTAAGCACGAATACAACAATAGTTGTTCTCTACAATAGATGAGAACTCAATTAAGCTCACTCTCAATTGTTATAACTCTCCACAACTTAATTATACAATGTATGCAAATACAATAAGCTCAATGGTGTTTGCGGTGAAAGTTGATTTCTTCATTGCTAAATCTATTACACGTTTATCGATTTACAGATTCTAAGTAAAATCAGTCTTTTTATTAGACTTTCTTACACAATGAAAAAAATAAAAAAAATACACCTCTCTTCAAACAAACGCAACGAGTGTTTATCGCCCGCTACTTGCGTGGGATCTTGGCCTGTGACGGGGACGTTGATATCCGTGGACCACCGCCGATCAGATCTGATTGCTGAAAAATTGGGCAGAGCTTCGTCGATTCGCGAAGGAATCAAGAAGCCAAAGCGCTTATCTCGGCAACAGCGAGATAATTGCTCTTCTTAAGATTACCGCAACGGGGTAATCTTAAGGGATGAACAGGGCTGCAGATCTAACGAACTCCTCTTCTTTATGCCGAAGAATCCGCTGAAGTCTTCTCCTGCTCTCTGAAATTCGTGGCTCTTCACTCCTCAATTCGGCAGGGCTTCGCCAACGCTCGAGAAATCCAGCTCTGAAAAAATAAGGGCCCTGGGGCTGTATTTATAGGCTCGGGAGAATCCGGGCGGTTAAAACCACCTAACCATCAAAATCTGACTTTTTTTAGGGTCCAAGACACCCTTGGGTGTCTTAGCGAGAATGGAGACACCCTTGGGTGTCTCGGCTCGGGCCGAGACACCCTTGGGTGTCTCGGCCTTGGCCGAGACACCTTAGGGTGTCTCGGCTCGGGCCGAGACACCTTAGGGTGTCTCGGCTCGGGCTGAGACACCTTAGGGTGTCTCCCACTGTGCCGAGACACCTTGGGGTGTCTCAACTCAGGCTGAGACGCTTCTTTTTGCATACTCGTCCGTTTCCGTCGTAACTTCTTCATCCGAACTCGGATTTGAGTGATTCAAAGTACGTTGGAAAGCCAGTGAGGAGATCTATAAGCTTCAATGACTGGATCATTAGGGAGTAAACTGGGATATGAGCAGCGTTTCACTTTTTGTAAGTGACGCGGGTTCCCCGATCAATTTGTATCCCCGTTATTCTGAAACTCCATCGCTTCACGTAGTTCGTCGATTCACTTAAAACGTTCATCGACATCAATCAAGCTCCTGTAACTTGGATAGTAATGTTCCTCGTCTTCTTTTAGCTTTGAGCTGCTCGTGGAGACCTATAGACAATTTTTAACGCCTACAAATGGTTGTGTGTGTAAACAATGAGAAAGTCAATCATAAACTCAATGTAAACCCTAGCTTAATAAAAATGATAAACAACAAAGAATTAATATAAAGCTAGTATTGAGTTTAGGAATTCTTCTCTAAAAAACAAGATGGAGAGATGGATTAAAATGAAGCTCAAGGAATGTAGATGATCTCCTCCACTTGTGAAACAATCTTCACAAACCAAACTCTTTTAAAACACACTAAACAAACTTTAAAACCCTCTTAAACTTGTTTAAAACTTCTCAAGTTGTTGGAAATAGTTAATGCAAAGGGGTATTTATAGGCTTGAAGAAATCAGCCTAAGAAACCAACAAAATCTCATAAAAACATTAAAATTATCAAATCTGGAAACTAGCCGTTACTGTGCAAACGGCTATATATAAGTCGACTTAACAGGTGACACAAGTCCACTTGATAGAAGAAAAAACACATGCAGAAAGACAGTTTATAAGTCGACTTACAGTCGACTTAGTACAAGTCGACTTATCTTTAAAACAAGTCGACTTAACAGAGAGAAAGAATATATTCCGAGCTAGTTCATAAGTCGACTTAGAGTAGACTTATAATAAGTCGACTTATAGTAGACTTATAACATGCACACAACCTGATATGAATAGTAAAAATTAACTTTAAACCCACTTTAAAAATATCAAATAAATTCTAAAAAATATAAAGTTTTAGTAAATGATTGTAACCATGATAATGAACATGTTACAAAAAGAATTTTTCAATTTGCATTCCTCATTTGTAAAATCTCATCATTTTGCAAAATCACATAAGTATGAACACGTTGAAAACTTGATTTTTCCAAAATGACTTAAATAAAAACTTTGGTACACTTTAGAATGGATTTATAGACTTATACAATATATGAAAATAGTGTAAATAAGTCTTCAATCCATAAACATAATATTTTGCATAAAACCATTTATATTTGAGAAAATCACAAATATATATGTGTGTGTGTATGTTTGAGCTTATAGAATTAACACACATTATATAAACCCTAAACTAATTTACCCAAGCTTGATAGATCTTCATTGTAGCTTAACTTGGTTATGGATGGAGCTTGATCTTGAATATGACTAGAATGCATAGCTTCACTCTACTATTCCGCCAACCTCTATTTGATGTGATCGTGCAGGCTCAATACCATCCATCCTCCAACATATTGTTTGCCTAGAATAAATATAAAACACAAACACTAGACAAACAATATTAGATGTAATTTTTTTGTAAATCATCATCAAAACAAGAAGGCCAACAATCTTTCCCTTTTTGATAATGACAAACAATTTATAAAAAGAATATATGCATGAAAAGAAAATAAAGATCATGGTAAAACATGTGAGCAAGCAAAAATAAAAAATATGCTAAACAACTCACATGCAAAAGAACAATAAGAAGACATGTGTATATATAACATCATGAAGGGTGTTCCAAAGATTTCAAGATGTATATATACAAACCAAACATATATCATACTTGCCCCAAAGAGATGAAATGAGGATCCAAAAAGGCATCATTTAAAATAAATGTTTATGAATGAGGATCCATGAAGGAAAATAATTTGCTTATATGTAGGGGGATAAGGAAACAAAATCAAGAAGGGATATTTTCAAAATAAATCATAACAATGTATGGATTTATGAAATCAAAAGAAGAGGAACATGAGAATCATGCAAAAAGTTTTTAAATGAAAACAAATTAGTTAATGAAATCATAAATCTAGATTTAAGCCAAAAAAATGATGTTTGATCAATAAAAAAAATTCTTTGTAAAACTTGATCAAACCACTCATAGAATACATTATAAAATACGAATAGATGATCCATAAGCATATCATCATATAAGTAAAATATAATGCATTCAAAGTAACAAATCAAAACATAATTTTTGACAAAATAAATGCAAGAGAGGCGACAATATCAAGCTCTTGAGATTGTTCCAACCCATATAAACATTTTAGCACCCGGTAAACAAAATTTGGGAATAAACACCCAATAAATCCGGGGGTTGATCAAACACAAACCTCTCATCAAAACAAAACCAATAATTATGAAAACACAAGAATTTGATCAGTAAAAATTGTTTTCATATTCAAAAATTTCAAAGGACAATTTTCAAAACCAAGAAAAAAGAAAGATAAAAGCACTAAAATTCTTGGTTTAAAATCAAGTTTGTTTTAGTACCCAAGTATTTTTGGTGCCAAAAGGTTTAGGGACATGACCCCTATCTTTTAAGCTCAAAGCCCTAGGGTTATGAACCCTCTTGGGCGCATGTAGTGCACTAATACGGTCAAAACAATATTTACTCAAATGACCTTTTCGATTGTAATTTGTACAATAAAAGAGATCCATTTGTTTTTGTGGATCTTTAGCTCATGCACGGGATCATTTGCAAATAAAGATTGTCTTTTAGAAATATTTTGCAAATGAGAAACATTCTTAAACAATAGTCTATTTGGAACATATTGCAACTTAGAAGCTTTTTGCATATCAAAACAAAATTTAGCAAGATGTCCAAACCTACCACAAACATCACATTTAAAAGCATGTGATCTACTAGAAGCATTTGACAAATGAGATTTCTTTTTCAAATCAAAACAATATTCGGCCAAATGACCAAAACGACCACAATGATCACATCTATACACATGAGCATGCTTATGATGAACAATGGGTGCATGTGTGTGTACATTTGATGAAGAAACTTGATGAGATGCACAAGGAGCATTGACATTTTTATGTTTGTGTGCATCATAGCAAAATTTAGTTATATGGTCTTTACGGCCGCAAATGGAGCACTTGTAAACTTTGTTATATATGTGTGCATAATGAGTGGATGATGACTTGTTTGCACTAGACTTAGCATACATATTCATAAGCTTCTTATGGTTATCAATGCATATTCTCAAAGTTGAATCTAAAGATGAAATACGTTTATTCACAAGATTCAAATCTTTATTATTAGGCACATATGCACTTTTATTAGAAGTAGAACATAAATAGTCATTTATAAAAGAAGCAGTATCATTTTTTATGTTCTTAACTTCTAACATGGCATTATTTTTGTCATGAGTCAAATTAGCAATATCCAATTTTAAATTATTATTTTTTAAATTTAACATATCATTGTTTACTTTAAGAGCATCATTTTCTTGAGTAATGATATCAAATTTGAAAGCTAACTTTTCATGATCGGATTTTAATATAACATGCTTGCTTTCTAAATCAACAAAATCTTTATGTAATTTGTTATAGGCATGTAATAATTTTTCACTAACACAAACAAGTTCATCACTAGATAAATCATTATCGGGTTCGGAATCGTATACCACACTAGGGGTACGCCTAGTGGCCGTGTGCATGATGAAGCTTCAATATTACTTGAGGAAGAATCCGCCGGAATCCTTTGGATCTCCTCCAAGTTATCATGATGTGCTTCTATGAATATCCACAATTTGTAAGTACTATCAAAATGAGCAAACTTGTTAGAAATAGAAGAATCAAGCGCATTAAGCATATATTCTAACACAATCTTGTTCATGGTAAATAATCTTTTGTTATTTTTACTCCATTTGGATTTCTCCATAGTGGGTACAATACAAGCATTATCAATAATTCTCCATAAATCAATATTTTTAGATTGTACAAATAGTTTAAATCTAGAAGCCCATTGTGCATAGGAAAAATTAATGAATTTAGGAGCAACATTTGATTCATAGTCTAACAAAGATGCACAATTCATGTCCATTATATATATATATATATATATGTGTGTGTGTGTGTGTGTGTGTGTGTGTGTGTGTGTGTGTGTGCAAGCAAGACAAATGCAATCAAAACAAGATTAGTACAACAAGATAACTTGGATCTTTAACTCATGGTGATTAGACCTTAAATTAAAGAGCACCAAGCTCTGATACCAATTGTTAGACCCTAAAAGGGGGTGATTAGAGTCTATTACTAATCTAATCCGATTTTATGCCAATTAAAGCTTATTAACAAGTTATCATAACATGTATGAAATACAATAAGATATGTGAGCTAGGATAAACAATATGAACAATGAGATATATCCTATATGATAAAAATATATGCAATGATATATAAACTAGCACAAGGGTGAAATAAACATAAACAAGATGAGAGTGATAGTGTAAATAAACAATGCAAACACACAATATGATCACGGAGTTCGAACCTTCCGTCCTACGTCTCCGCTCCCCACTCCCGGGGAGAAATCCACTATCACAACTGGGTTTTCTACGTTCACCCGAATAACGTTTACACCTCACACTCGGTTTTCTAGCTAACCGAAAACTTTACAATCAACATTGTTGTAATCCCACTCCACACCCTCTCAAGTGTTGGTCACAGATGTGTCTCCCTCAAGTGTTAGGAATTACAACCTCTCTATAGGTAGGTTACCTACCCTACTCCTCTTGGGACGATCCCCGACTCATACCACACACTTCTCTCGGTGTACAAGTGTATTACAAAGTGAATCTCATAATTAAGCACGAATACAACAATAGTTGCTCTCTACAATAGATGAGAACTCAATTAAGCTCACTCTCAATTGTTACAACTCCCCACAACCCAATTATACAATGTATACAAATACAATAAGCTCAATGGTTGTGTGTGTAAGCAATGAGAAAGTCAATCATAAACTCAATGTAAACCCTAGCTTAATGAAAATGATAAACAACAAAGAATTAATATAAAGCCAGTACTGAGTTTAGGAATTCTTCTCTGAAAAACAAGATGGAGAGATGGATTAAAATAAAGCTCAAGGAATGTAGATGATCTCCTCCACTTGTGAAATAATCTTCACAAACCAAACTCTTTTAAAACACACTAAACAAACTTTAAAACCCTCTTAAACTTATTTAAAACTTTCTCAAGTTGTTGGAAATAGTTAATGCAAAGGGGTATTTATAGGCTTGAAGAAATCAGCCCAAGAAACCAATAAAATCCCATAAAAACATTAAAATAATCAAATCTGGAAACTAGTCGTTATTGTGCAAACGGCTATATATAAGTCGACTTAACAGGTGACACAAGTCCACTTGATAGAAGAAAAAATACATGCAGAAAGACAGTTTATAAGTCGACTTACAGTCGACTTAGTACAAGTTGACTTATCTTTAAAACAAGTCGACTTAACAGAGAGAAAGAGCATATTCCGAGCTAGTTCATAAGTTGACTTAGAGTGGACTTATAACAAGTCGACTTAGAGTAGACTTATAATAAGTCGACTTAGAGTAGACTTATAATATGCACACAACCTGATATCACTACAACAGACAAGTCTTTTAGCGACCAGGTTTTTTTGCGAGAAATTATTGTCCTCAACAAATATCACTTTTGATGAGGAAAATATTATTTTCTCGGTAAATATCAGTAGGTTTCTACGAGGATTATATTTTCCTCACAGTAGACCATCTTCTACGATGAAACTTTTTGTTCCTCACTAAAGATGATCATGATTTGGTCTCCTAACTAGTTATTTTTTGGCGAGGAAAAATGAGATTTTGGTGATGAACTTTTTCATCGCGAAATGCACATTTAACGAGAAAATAATCATTTCATCATTGTTCTTTTTGCGAAAAATAGAGGAAACCCCACCAAATATAACAGTGATAAAGTATGATTTCCTCGCCGAAGATCCATAATCTGCGAGGAACCGTTTCCTCATCAAAAGAATCAATTAGCAAGGAAATAATAATTTTCTCATTATTAGTTTGGCGGGAAAAAAAACCCTGCCAATTTCAATGGTGACAAATTTAAGACTTCGTCGCTAAAAGTTTATGTTTTTATGAGACACTGTTTCCTCGTTAAAAAGAACCTATTAGTGAGAAAATTATAGTTTCCTCACTATTAATTTGGCGAAAAAATTTGCAACACCTGTCAAATTCATTGACAAAAAATTACAGGCTTCATTGCTAAAATTTTTGTTTTACGAGGAATTGTTTCCTCGTTAAGAAAACCAATTAGCGAGAAAATAATAGTTTCCTCATTATTAGTTTGGTGGGAAAATGTGCAAACCCGCCAATTTCAACAGCAATAAATTTAAGGTTTCATCGCTAAAAGTTTTTGTTTTACGAGGAACCGTTTTGTCGTAAAAAAAAACCTATTAGCGAGGAAATTATAGTTTCCTTATTATTAATTTGGCAAAAAAATATGCAACACCCACCAAATTCAATGACGACAAATTGAAGGTTTCCTCACTAATTTTTTTTTGTTTTACGAGGAATCATTTTCTCGTTAAAAGAATCAATTAGCGAAGAAATAATAGTATCATCATTATTAGTTTGGCAGAAAAATATGCAAAAACCGTCAAATTCAATGTCGACAAATTTAAGGCTTCCTCGCTAAAAGATTTTATTCTATGAGAAATCATTTCTTTGTTAAAAAACTAATCAGTGAGGAATTAATAATATACTCATTATTCATTGGGGAAAAGTTTAGTGGGAATTTGGCTAAAAAGTAGCGGGTACTCAAATAAAAGAGCGGTCCAATATCAAAATTAATAACCCCAAATCTCCCGTCGATCAAAATTAATAACCCCAAAACTCCCGTCGCTGAGCCCTCCTTCTTCTTCTATCTCTTCGAAGCGGCGGCAGGCAGAAGCACGCTCCGAGTCGAACTCCGTCGTTTGCCCCCGTCGCCATTCCGTTAAACCATCATCAGTGCTCACCGTACTCTCAGATTTGGGCACGGATCTCGTTGGATTCGAGGAAGTGGCGGAGGAGAGTACCAATAGACCCAACCGACATCGCCACACCTTAGTTTCGCCAGCGGAGCAGCAGATCACGTGTGGTAAGTCCACCGAAACCTCTGGTATCGGGCATGGATCCAGGATCCGCCGTCGAGTCTCATTTGCAACCGATTAGGTTTTTGTTAATAAATACGGTGGCTTAAAATCTAGGTATTTATTAGTAATCATATCACTTAAAATAAGATTTTTTTTTATAATAGAGGTTTTAGTAATTGATAGTTCTGTGATTTTGATATCATTTTATTGGACAGAGGTTTGGATCCGATTTGGTTTTCGTTAATAAATGTTTCATATCATTTTCTTGGATTTACTTTGTAATTGATAGTGCTGTGATTTTGACCTTTGGATTACATTTGTACTGTCTAGTTGAATAGGGATTTTTGAGTTATTTTGGACGATTTTTATTAAGTGAATCTATTTATGAAGTTAGTAGCAAATATTTGATTTAGACGAGAAATCGCATTGTAACAAGAATTTATAATAGTTTTGTGGTTTTCACATTCAGATTTTGTTATAGTTTTGCTAACTGTTAGAAGAAATCCTTAATCCATTGCATTTGGAAACTAATTTTGAAAAACTTGAGTAATTTTAACACATTGTGATTCGTCAATGTCAATTATCTTGAAGCTTGTGGGGACGAGTTGTGGGTTTGATTTTGGGTGAATTCTATGCTATGCATCTAATTTATGAAATTATTAATAGATCTTTGATTCAATCAAGGGAACAAAAAAGAAATCTCTTGTTCCATCTCAAGCAGCAGCGGCGGCAGCAAGGCCACCGTCTCGCTTTTGTCGTCGACGCCGTCAACGATCGCAAGTTGCCCCCTGAACTCCGCAGTCGCCCTAACGCCGTTAGGTATACTTTTCTAATACTTTTCTAACTTTAAGAGGTTTCCTTTATTTATTTGTTTATTTATGAAATTGTGAATTGGTTAGTAATTATGTAGATTGAAAAGCTTGATTAAATTCTAAAGAACAACATGACAATAATGCATTTGAATTAGGTCTGAAGATTGATTAAGAGGCCTTGATTGAAATTTAGAACCGGGCCCCCAAATTGTCAGCCACGCCTCTGTATATTGGGTTACTGGTAATTGAGCTATTTGTAGATTCTCACTGTTCCTGGAGAGTGCCAATTGGAAATGAAGGATAATGAAACAAACATACACTTAGTGTAGTTTGAATGATGAACTTCCTTTTTCATCAATTCTTAAGAAAATAACTCAAATTCTTCATTCTTTTTTTCCTCCTCACTCCTCCAAGCAGTCTTGGATCCTTGGAAAAAGCCTAGAGATTTTCTTCATTCTTAACTTTCATGTGCTTCATATTTATATGTCTGTTAAAAAGGGCCCAGTTATTAAGTTGCTAGGACATGTATGAAAATTCTCTTGTTTGGGTTAATCCTCATATCTTTCTTAACTTCGAATTGCTAATGTTAACTAAATAATTGGGGGAACCCCTTATTTTTGATGATAGGTACATGATGGACATAAGTTGGATGTTTGTTAGAGATAGGTTTCACAACCCTGACTTCACCAATGGTTTAAAACTATTTCTGGATGCTGTGAAACAACACCTAGATCATGAAAATAAGACGCATTGCCCCTGTGTTAAATGTCAAAATGCATTGCCGTGTCTTTCTCTACTCGAGATACGCAGACATATACTTGTAAATGAGTTTGCACAACATTACACGACATGGACTGAGCACGGGAAAGATTTTGTTGATGTCGCAGACGACCAAATGTATGAGGATTTTGAAAGTGACAGTGAGGATGATGATGATGACAATGCCGCGATGTTGGACATGTTAAATGATGTCCAAGGGGCTATAAGTATGGAGACAGATGATGAGAATGATATTCATGTTAACAAATATGATTATTTGTTTAATGAAGCTCAACGAGAACTGTACCCGGGTTGTACAAAGTTCTCTGCATTATCTTTTATTATAAATTTAATGCAGATCAAGATAGATGGTCGTTGGAGCAATAAAAGTTTTAAAAATCTACTAAAATTGTTAAATGACTCGTATCCAAAAGGTGCATCCATACCAACATTGAACTATGAAGCCAAAAATATGTTGCTGGAATTGGGTTTGTGCTATGAATCCATACATGCATGTAAGTATATTGTGCACTATTTTATAGGAAAGAGAATAAGAAACTGGATGAATGTGATGTCAGATATTAATCAGGAGCCTCCTCCAGGTGTACAAAACATTATATACATATATTTTGAGAATTAAATATACGTATGTGTTATGTTCTTAATAAAAATTATGTCAAAGGTACAACCAAAAAGGTGCGAGGGAAGACAAGAGGAGTGAACTCGGATAAGGTGTTCTCCCAATTGAATTCTAAAATACCTGTGACTCTGACCGAAGAAAATGGCAGACCTACAGGCCCTTATGCTGAGATGTTTGCAAATGAAATTGGTTACACAATTCGAAACTACGCCCCACTGAATGTGGGAAAATGGAAGAAGATTGAAGAAGCAGATGTGGAGAACTTGATCAAAAGAATGCAGGTTAGTGATGATTTGTTTTGCTAAAGGCATTATATTGGTTGCTTTGATTTGTTATATTTAGTTTAACATGAAATTATGCCTTTGCAGAATAAGTTTGAATTTGACATGTCCCTCCCTTGGGTCTAGAGATATGTAATTACAACATGTCAGACCGTATATTGTAATTTTCGCTATAAGTTGAAGAAACATTTTAAGCAGTTTTCAACAATTGAGAAGGCAATTGAAAACAAACATGAAGCTGTCAAGACTCTGGAAAAATGGGAGTTTCTTTGCACTCATTTTTCTAGTGAAAAGTTTAAGGTACAATATCTTTTTTTTTTTATTTTTATCCAACATTACATTATATATGGCATTTGGAAATATTACAGTTACTAAGATAAATCGATACCTGCACCTTTGCACACTCGGCAATCAACCAACACATTTACTTTCTTCATCTTTCCATCACTGCAGAACACACTTTATTCCACCTAATCAAAAGAACAGATGTAATTCAAGAAGGTACGTTGAAGAGTTTAATATCATGTTTTAGGAGAGAGTTCGATTAGACTTGAGACAATAGGAGGTGATGAATATAGAAAGACCTAGATGACCACATTCCCTTGCTTAGTAATCAAATTCAGTTCTATGCAGAAAGGAAGCATAATCTTGTATGGGTCGATAAACTGATCGGTGCATACTATACTTTAGAGGAGTTTGATCGGTGAGACAATTGGAGGTGAGATATAGACCTAGATGACCCACGTTACCTTGTTCAGTAATTCTATTTCAATTCCATACAAAAAGTAGTAAGCATGATTTTGATGACTGGATAAACTGACAAGTGCAACGTTATAATTTGTAAGAGGAGTTAGTGTTGTGTTTTTAAGGTACAATATCTTCTTCTTTTTTTTTTCTCCACGCATTACATTTTTTCCTTTTTCATTTACTTCTTTCTAACTATATGTCTTAATAATTTTAGATTCGCTCAGAGAAGAATGTTCTTAATAGGTCAAAGTTGACATATCACCACAAAGCTGGGTCAAAATTATTTATGTCACACCAAGAGCAAATTGTAAGATACATTTTTGTTTTCCTTAAAAATTTGTTACTTAATTGTGTACATATATATATATGCTGAAAAAGAAAATATGTTTGAATGCAATAGGCAGCACAGATTGGAGAGATGCAAGGTGCAATTGATCGTTTTGAAATAGAGTATAGAAGCACAAAAAAAGGATGAGACTTGGGAGCAAAGGAAAAATGGGTAAGTAACGTGTCAATGATGCATGCTTTTATAATATTTTAAGAATATAGGTGAAACTATATTACTGTTCTAAAGAGGATTATATTAATTAGGTTGCAATTGAGAAGTTGAATATGATTGAACTTGATATATTTTTTCACTTATAGGATCAAATGATAAAGATGCGAGCAGATACCACTCAACCTGATGGAACTCGAATACTGATGCAAACACACAATATGATCACGGAGTTCGGACCTCCCGTCCTACATCTCTGATCCCTACTCCCAGGGAGAAATCCACTATTGCACCTGGGTTTCTACGTTCACCCGAATAACGTTTACACCTCACACTCGGTTTTCTAGCTAACCAAAAATTTTACAATCAACGCTATTGTAATCCCACTCTACACCCTCTCAAGTGTTGGTCACAGACTTGTCTCCCTCAAGTGTTAGGAATTACAACCTCTCTATAGGTAGGTTACCTACCTCACTCCTCTTGGGACGATCCCCGACTCACACCACACCCTTCTCTCAGTGTACAAGTGTATTACAAAGTGAATCTCACAATTAAGCACGAATACAACAATAGTTATTCTCTATAATAGATGAGAACTCAATTAAGCTCACTCTCAATTGTTACAACTCCCCACAACCCAATTATACAATGTATGCAAATACAATAAGCTCAATGGTTGTGTGTGTAAGCAATGAGAAAGCCAATCATAAACTCAATGTAAACCCTAGCTTAATAAAAATAATAAACAACAAAGAATTAATATAACGCTAGTATTGAGTTTAGGAATTCTTCTCTGAAAAACAAGATGGAGAGATGGATTAAAATGAAGCTCAAGGAATGTAGATGATCTCCTCCACTTGTGAAACAATCTTCACAAACCAAACTCTTTTAAAACACACTAAACAAACTTTAAAACCCTCTTAAACTTGTTTAAAACTTTCTCAAGTTGTTGGAAATAGTTAATGCAAAGGGGTATTTATAGGCTTGAAGAAATCAGCCTAAGAAACCAACAAAAGCCCATAAAAACATTAAAATAATCAAATCTGGAAACTAGCCATTATTGTGCAAACGATTATATATAAGTCGACTTAACAGGTGACACAAGTCCACTTGACAGAAGAAAAAACACATGCAGAAAGACAGTTTATAAGTCGACTTACAGTCGACTTAGTACAAGTCGACTTATCTTTAAAATAAGTCGACTTAACAGGGAGAAAGAGCATATTCCGAGCTAGTTCATAAGTCGGCTTAGAGTAGACTTATAACAAGTCGACTTAGAGTAGACTTATAACATGCACACAACCTGATATGAACAGTAAAAATCAACTTTAAACCCTCTTTAAAATATCAAATAAATTCTAAAAAAATATAAAGTTTTAGGAAATGATTGTAACCATGATAATGAACATGTTACAAAAAGAATTTTTCAATTTGCATTCCCCATTTGTAAAATCTCATCATTTTGCAAAATCACATAAGTATGAACATGTTGAAAACTTGATTTTGCCAAAATGACTTAAATAAAAACTTTGAAACACTTTAGAATGGATTTATAGACTTATATAATATATGAAAATAGTGTAAATAAGTCTTTAATCCATAAACATAATATTTTGCATAAAACCACCTATATTTGAGAAAATCACAAATATATATGTGTGTGTATGTTTGAGCTTATAGAATTAACACACATTATATAAACTATAAACTAATTCACCCAAGCTTGATAGATCTTCATTGTAGCTTGACTTGGTTATGGATGAAGCTTGATCTTGAATATGACTAGAATGCATAGCTTCACTCCACTATTCCGCCAACCTCCATTTGATATGATCGTGTAGGCTCAATACCATCTATCCTCCAACATATTGTTTTCCTAGAATAAATATAAAACACAAACACTAGACAAACAATATTAGATGTAAACTATTTGTAAATCATCATCAAAACAAGAAGGCTAACAATTTCGGCCATACAAAATGGCAGCGATAAAGTGTGAGCTGGAAGGTGAGTCATCCCTCGCTTTATAGATGTCGGCTGGCGACTGGAGAGGAAGTTATTTCAGCATGGGAGATTGTGTCTCCGCGATATCCGGGAAGTGACTTGTGAGTGTGGCAGAAGTCACGTGGGCATACTGAGTCGTCCCTCACTTTATAGATGTTGGCTGGCGACTGGGAAGGGGAGTTGCTTTATTATGGGAGAGAGTATCTCAGTATTTTCTGGAAAGTGATTGAATTGACAAGTCATGGAGATCTGTCAGACCAAAATCTGGATAAGGCTTGTCCAAAGTGGACTAAGACGTCAACATTTGATCTGGGGGGGGGGGCTTAAGGCCGGGGTCGAGTACTCAATTTAGTCGACAGCAGGGAATGTCCCTTGAGTTATTTCTGAGAAATGCTCATTGAGTGGTCGAGTGCCCAAAATAGGATCGTCCCCGATGATAGGGTCGATCGATACTGCCTTTCGCGTCGACTCAAGAATGTCGGCCTATCCGATTGGTTAGAATGTCGTCTCGTCTCAACTAATAACCGTCTCTCGAGTCGATATAAAGATGTTGACTCATATGGGAGGTCAGGATCTCTCGTGCCGACCAATATCATCTTTGGTGTCGACACCAGAGAGTTGGCTTAATGAGTCGGTGGGGGCGAGGCCTCTGCAATTGTGCCTTGGGTTTATCCCTAATAAGGTACCAAGGTCTTGAATTTCGACTGAGGAGTTGAATGCCTAGAACTCTTGAGAGTTGATTAGGGCTTTCCTTCCCCTAGGACCGAGAGATGATTGTGGGAGTCGGTCAAAGGGTTGTGCTTGCTTTGCTAGGGCTCTTATTATGTGTCATTTTGTACGTATTGTATCTTGGGTGAGTGAACACCGTAATAGACGGGTTTAAAAATAAAGCACCGCGAAAACTTTAGATTTAAAACCAAAAAACTAGGTTGTAGAAGTGTCACTTTGTATAGAGTATGTTTGGTTGCTTTCCATCATTTTTCACAAACATGATTCCTTTGTATGTTAGAGTATGTCACTTTGTATGTTAGAGTATATTTGGTTGCTTTCCATCATTTTTCACAAACATGATTCCTTCTCTTTTTTGTGACTCGCTCACTTTCACAAAAAAAAAAAAAAAATTGTGTTTGTTTGGTCAAAAAACATAGGATATAAGTAATTTTCATAACTTTCCTTAGTTTAGTTCAACTTGAAAAAAGAAAAAACAATGATGTATGAATAGATTCCCTCATTTTCTAGTATTTGGTTCAAACTAGAAAAAAGAAGAAACCATGGTTGTGATCATCATGGTGTGCTTACCAACATAAATTGACGGGTGAACATGTACATCATCACATAATAAAGATTTCAAGGTCTAATTTGCAAAAATATTTAAAGATTTGAGGGAGTAATTTGTAAAAAACATTTAAAGATTTGAAGTAGTAATTTGCAAAAATATTTAAAGATTTGAGGGACTAACTTTAAAATATGAACATTTGAGGAAGAAATTTCAACAGTTTTTGCTACCAAGATTACCTTTAGATGAACTTAATTGTTATAATGCAATCCACTTGAACATTCCCAATGTAACACTAAAATGAGTTTTCTCGTTTACACGTATCCTCTCTTCATTAAAAAAAATACAGCGGCATGAAAGAGCTCAGCTAGGGTTAGGGTTTCCCCAATCACTCATCTCTCTCAAGTTCCATCTTTTTCTCCTTATTTTCACTCAATTCAATCTTTTGTTAACCTCAATCCTTCCTTAAATCCCTCAAATAATCATCTTTTCAAGATTAAGATTCCAATTTCTCAAAATGGTCTAGATCTTCATCGCCGATGAACCCGCCTTTAAAAAATACCCATCGACGCCCGATCCACTACCCTCAACATCAACTACCCGATCCACTGCCCTCAACATCAACTACGACGATTCCTCTCCTGCTTTGCCGCCCTCAAAGCCTCAACAACGCAGGAGAAATTGGAGGGGGTGATTGTAACCCTAACGTCCCTTTCTCTCTTTGTTGCAGCGAAAATCCAAAAAAGAGTGAGGCAATTTTGTTATTCTAGGTTAATTAGTTTTCTGCGAAAATCGGAGGTTTTAGAGAGGAAATCATGTTTCCGGTTTGGGTGATGTGGCTACGCGTTTTTCTCTACCCTTCTTTTTTTTCTTTTTGCTAAGCAAAACGGTGAAAAATAAAGAGTTTTTGATGGTTTTGAAGAATTTCTAACAGCTTGACGAGTTTCCTTCCGTTTCCTTCATTTTTTTTAGCCAACCAAAGAGGCTCTTAGAGAGACACAAAATATAAGATGAAACATAAGTTTAATAAACGCATGTCGATCACATGAATAAAACGTCATCTTGTATCTTGAAAGTGTATCAATTTTCATACTTCTATCATGATTTTCAAACACTGACCCAATGATCCCATGCTAGAAGCACAGCTGTCTAGCAAGAGTGGTGGTTAACATGGACACATCTGGGACCCAAAAGTAAACTAATAAGTCAAAAGGCAAGACTTAAAGCTAGCTTTTCCTCCCCATTTCATATGCACGGTTGCCTTTAACTTGAGTAATCCTTACTACAAATCAACGAGAAATAAATAAAATAAAATAAATCAAAGCAAACATAATCATCAACCACTCCCCAAAAAAGTAAGAAAATATCTAAAACCCCGCTCCTCCACCAACCTGTATTATATTAAATTAGATGGCCCAACCAACCTCATGAAAGAAATCAAAATAATTAGAGGCAACACCATCCAGAAAGAATAGAAACCACCCTGTATCCACTCTGTACCCTGCAACTAGCTATTATGGCAAGAGCAGGATATGATTGAGGCGCATTAAGATTAAAAGAAGATGAACTTTACCTCAACTCGCAAAATAGCAAAATAAAATAAAATGACATGTGTTTATTCATATTTATATTAAAACCATAAACACCAAAGTTTGCTAAGATTTGTTGTTAATCATCCTAGTAATGATGTTAACATAATTTGCAAATTTTCACTTTTTCACGTTCTTACTAGCAATTAAAGGAGTTTTTACCAGCCAAAACAACAGATTAAGAACCACATTGGTATTTTCTGCATGTTATTTTAAAGGTGCAGAAAATGCGGGACACATCATCGCCTATCTAAGCTCTCAATCCACCATCATTCTCCTGCTTCCTTTTTCTTCTCTCTCCCTCTCTTTTTATTTGCTTCCCCTCTCTTCAACATCTTCATCAATCATTCCTTCCCATTCTCTCTCTCTCTCTCTCTCTCTCTCTGCCTTCAGCGATCTTCTCGTTCCCTCTCCTCTCCTGTCTGTCAAAGAACAGAGGAGAGAGAAAGAGAGAGAGAGAGGAGAGGAGAGGAGAGGAGAGGAGCGAGTGAGCTTTAGAGAGGGAAAGCAATGGCGTTCGCAGGGACTCAACAGAAGTGCACGGTGTGCGATAAAACGGTGTACTTGGTCGACAAGCTCACGGCTGACAAGCGAATCTTTCACAAGGCTTGCTTCAGATGCCACCATTGCAAGGGAACTCTCAAGGTGAATATTGTTGTGCATTTGTTGTTATTAATTACTGACGATACAACATCTTCTTCTTCTTCTTCTTCCTCCTCCTCCTCCTCCTTATATTTATTATTATTATTATTTTCCTCCATAAGTATGGTCTTATGATGTAAGGTAATGCAGAGAAATAACTAGGATTTGTTATGTCCTATAACCATTTCTAATTTTGGAGAAAACGTCATGGTTTTTATCAAATTGTAGGATGAAATTTTTTTCCCCTTTTATATAAATTTTGCTTTTATTTTTATACCTTACAATGTTCAGGTGGTTTCTCTGTAAATTTGATATCTAACGTTCAGATAACTTCTATTACAACATATTACTATTAATATCCCAACTGAATCTAATCCAAATTTCAATAGATCCTAAACTCGTACCAGAAAACCTCAACTCAAATCTGGTAAGTCACCTCTTGATGGAACCAGGTATAGATTCCAGTCCTAGATCTCAGAAATATTGGACAATATCATGCACAAGATGAATGCCCGCAAAAGAGGTTCCATAGTTCACAACTCTGTGAGCGCATCAAAATATACATGTCATCCCTGTATAATAAATGGTAGGGAACAAGATAATGCCTAATGTTGCCTTCAAAATAATTTCTTGCTCTGAAAACCCAAAATTTTTCTAAAGATCTTTTTTGACCAATAGTTTGTCACACGCAGCTGGGAAATTTCAACTCCTTTGAAGGGGTTCTGTACTGCAGACCTCACTTCGATCAACTCTTTAAGAGGACTGGCAGCTTAGACAAGAGCTTTGAAGGTGATTCCTTTTAGAACAACCTCTTCCTATTTTCAGCAACTCCACTGAGAACTGTCTATCCTTTGTTCTCCTCAGGTACTCCTAAAGTTGCCAAGCCAGAAAGGCCTGTTGACAATGAGGTGAAGTACTTTCTCTATGGAGATTATGTCAATTTGTAGCAAATTATGTCATTACATAAACCACTTATTGCTTGAAGTTTCTAATATCTATGCCGTATCTAGACGCTAAATCATACTATTATTCCTGCAGAATGTGTCAAGCAAGGTTGCGAGCTCCTTTGCCGGGACCAGAGAGAAATGTTTTGGATGCCAGAAGACAGTGTATCCCATTGAAAGGGTAAGCAGACTCCCTCTAATCGCTATCGTTCTTGGCTAAATCGAACACACAAGATATAGGTAGAAACAAAGATAAACTCTGTTTTCATAGCCTTAGTTTCATTTCACTTAGCAAATGTTTTGGTTTAGTGCAGTAGGTATCAAATTATCACACCGTATAATAGGTTGAGTTATTTCCTTGCATTGATAATATTTCATCATTGGTTCTCACTGATTAAACATTTTGTAAATAATAATAATAATAATAATAACCCTTAAAATGTAGTCGCAATCATTTTGCTGGATATGCTATGAAGGGTGTACATGGCGTGTGGTCGAAAACTTTGAGATAAGTCGGAAAAATATGAATGCGGAACTAACTTTGTTCATCCATATTCCCTCAGGGAAAGAAAGATAAGATTCTTCATATTCATGCATTTAGACAGCAAGAAGCATGAGGGAAGCAACAAAAACAAGTAAAACGATGGTGAAGCAATTGAAATCTTTTGGCCTTGAGAGAATTGTACAAATGACATGATTCATGCGTATACGACTATAGATAATCAATGAGATTACGAATTATCTCTTCCAAAATAATAAAATTCAAGGCTGATTATGCATGCAAAACTTATGAATAATTAAAGTTCACCTTCAAACTGAAAAACATTTGCTCGTATAACTATAAAGTAAATACTGGAAAAGGAAGGTAGTACGTGAATTAACACCCAACACTATATTTATGCAATACGACCACCTATTCCTCAAAACAGTATAGACCTTGTGTTGACATAATCCAGTCATCATATTCACATGGATTTCCTTCATTAAAAAAGATTATGTTAATATGTGAATCTCTCTTTCAGGTCACAGTTAATGGAATTGCATACCACAAGACTTGCTTCAAGTGTTGTCATGGAGGATGTACCATTAGTCCTTCCAATTACATAGCACATGAGGGAAGGCTTTACTGCAAGCACCACCACATTCAACTCATCAAGGAGAAGGGAAACTTAAGCAAGCTCGAGTCGACTACTTCAGAAGTCACAGAGGCTTAAATCTTTTCTACATCAAGAAAACGCAGCTAGTTTTTCCTTGCTCCTCCACCATTTCTCCCTCTTTCTATCTCTCTTTTTGTTAATTGTCATTGTAAGAACTTGGATTGTGCTGAGGGTTTGATGGATGGATGGTTTAATTTTCTCACAATTGCGTTCTCTTCGTGCTGCTAAATGCTTGTGTGGGTTTGAACTTTGAACTATGGCTTTAGCATGTCAAACTTCTTATTGAGGTCATAAAAGCTTTTGCATCAGTTTCAATGTCTGTTATCTAATATTTCCTTTTCTTTTCCTTTATTTCATTCTTCCTTTTTAAATTTGAAAGTAGGAAAAACTCATCCTTTTCCATAAATGCTATCTCAGGGAAACAAGTTTGCATATAAAAAGATAACAACAGAACACAAACTCACAGAAACGCATCAAATCAAAGAAAATAGTGGTTCTCTCACAGCACATAAAGCATCAAATCAAAGAAAATAGATAATCTATACAGGTGATAATAACAATGGAAGAATCTAGAGTCAAGGAAAAATACACAAGTCCATTTCGCTAGCAACCAAATCTCCAACCCTCATAATAACATATTCGACTCCTGTTAAACCCAGCTAGAATAATAAACATCAAGCCCCTCGTCCCCAATTCAAAATTGTTCACACATCCAGATTCCTGATTAGGCCAACCACAAAGTTGCAGAAAACATCAGTACAATCCTCATGGTCCATATACCACATTCTTCCCATCTCATAAAAGATCCTAATCACGCTAGGGTTCGTCTTCCTAACTCATTTGATGTGTGCATCAAATAAAACTTTCCACTTTCCAGTAATCTTGTAACGCTAAGTTTGGTCTTCCTAACTCGTTTGGTGGTGCATCTAACAAGAGCTCCTCAGTCACGCCAAGTTTGGCCGTCCTAACTCATTTGATTCATCCAACCTCAACTGATTTGATTCATCCAACCCCACCAAAGTTACGCTGGGCCAACAGAAATTCGACCCTTCCTCCTTAAGTAAGACTTGGCATAAACTTGCACGGTAGCAAACCATGTTCTTCATGATAGATGTCATATCTTAGAATTTATGAGTCAGTTCTCATCCTTTATAGCTAAACCAGGCATGTTATTACGAAAACTGTTTAAACTGCAACAGCCTAGCCATAATCGTGCTAGATCTCTGACAACAGAACAATCACTTCTTGTGAACAAAACAGGTGTTAAGTATCAATGCCCTGAATGAACCAAAAACGAACCACCTTCATCAGATTCAGCCACTCATCACAATAACAAACCCTTAGCATCATTCTATAGTCTAAGAAAATGGACCAAGAGGCGGAGATCTCCTTGTTGCTGGATTGGCACTTAAAACACAACCAGATCCAAGGAAATAAATACAGGATCGAGGCGATATCACCAACTGTATGAATAATGAAATAAATTTTTCAATAAAAAGGACCAGACTAAATGCTCATGGAGGACTAGTTGATAACCATTTGTAGTCATATAATAAAAAGTGTTTGGTGAAAAGTCAACAAAAGATTCAACATCGTAGCATAAACCTGTACATTTCACTGGTACAAAACGTTTTCAAACAGCAATTGGATTTATTCCCATATAATCAGCCTTGCCACAACAGTACTAGAGACTGAAGATAAAGAAAATCAACAACATTCACAGAAATGCAAACTCACAAAGAAAAAGCAAATATGCAATTATCTTATTCACGAGGAATTTTACAGACCCTAAAAGCATACAACATTGGCCCATTATAAACATAAACAAGGTTTTCTACATGATATCTTACAAGTTCTTCTTTTTTTTTTCCTGAACAAATTATATCCTATAATCAATCATGGACTAGAACTACTAGTACAATACTCAACAGTGTCGAGAAGACACCCATTTAAAGCAATGTGCTTCAAATCAACAATAAAATTATTCCTAAGGAACCCAAACCCAAATGTGCCATTCTCGTACTCCCATATCCTGCCTTCCACATTCCGCGGATCACCAGAAGAGCCGGGCATATTTGGTAACACCAATTCATAACTCGAATTGATCGAGAGAATCCGAGAGACAACTCCATTATCAATGTCATTATGATTAGGAGCAACATGTTGACGGCTACTATAAAGGTTTTGTTCGTCCCTAGAAAATGGGGAGCTAAGAAATGAAGTGTTCGATGTCCAGAAGACAGGGGAATAGCCAGAGAAAGGCTCTCTTGAATCGCCAACCCGTCGGCAAGTTAAACCTCCAACATCATCATAAGTTACTAGATAGAAATCCAAGTACATGCTTTCACAAATCCCCTATTAGAGGAAATGTTGTTTCAGAAAAATGCATGATTCACTAAATATAAGATGAATATCATCAATAAGCTTCTTCTAGATGCATCAAAATCTGAAACCCATGATTTCTAGCTTTCTTTCCCCTGAAACATTTTAGTTGTTCCATTGCAAGAGACACTGAATCAACAAAGAAAGCATTCTGCCACATTTAAAATAGCTCATGAGAATAAATTCTGGGCTCAGGCATAAATATGGTTTTTCATTATTGAACCTAATGTCTTCATTGAGGGTATTATCTTAAACCATTGAAAGTCTTATTCTGTATAAAACTAAGCTATTAACACAGCTCTTACATTGTACTTAAATCTCACCATCATTTTAACGTATTAACTATTAACAACTTATAGAAACATTCATGAATCTCAAGAATTATTGATTGAAAATTAGCTTGCTATTGATTACCCTAAAATGTCTTCTTATTCTAGTCTTGCCTCTTGCCTGTGCTTCTTTTCTAGATTCAATTACAATGCAACAACAGAATCTTTAGTAGTAGTAACTAGTAAGTATACCAAATTGTCGAAGTCCGCTACATGAACCTTTTTTTTCCATTAGGACAAGCTTCTCCAATATATTATTATCTAGTTAATCTCAATACTTCAAATATACCTCATATGTTGTTGTTAGAATACCAACCATTCCTAATCCTATTAAAAAGTTCAAAACTTTCTCACCTTGTAACGTCTCACCCTAAAGAATTCCTCTACATTTTTCTCCAAATTCCAAGCTTTTAACATTCAAACAAGCCATCAACACCAAAAGTCAACAGATATTACAATTTCAAGGGAGGAAAAGAACCAATTTACCTTCCAAAGACCCTGCAAAGGC
This sequence comes from Asparagus kiusianus, assembly GCA_022839385.1. Taxonomy (NCBI): domain Eukaryota; kingdom Viridiplantae; phylum Streptophyta; class Magnoliopsida; order Asparagales; family Asparagaceae; genus Asparagus; species Asparagus kiusianus. The sequence goes on from BQKN01063593.1 coordinate 203,524, forward strand.
CGCGCCAGACTAGGGCAGCAATTCTCAATCTTGACAAAATGTTCGGCATCCCACCTCTTCCTCCCAAATTTCTTCCTCCTCTGCTTCCTCAGTCCCTTATCCCCACCCGGGCTCGTCCTGTTCGCAAAATACCGATAAATCTCAAACGTAACCTCGTCAGGCGGCGACCCAGAAACCCTAAGGTCCTCCTCCTCTCTCGAATCAAGACACAAACTCCCTCCCCCTCCGCCGCTCTCCTCCACGACAACGTGGTTCCCGCCCATGAAGCTCACGCTAACCGGCACAACCTCCGACTCCGAATCGGCATCCGAACCCAATAAGAAACTCACAGGCTCCCCGCATTTAGAAATCCCAAGCCATAAAAACGGCTTCTTTACGACGCCGTAGCTCCCGGGCTCGCTCGAGGGGGAAACCCTCGACGCAGTTATCGACGATGGCCCCCATTCGAAGAGGACGAGCGGCGGCGCCTGGATGTTCTTGGAGTTCCCAATCTGGCGCCAGAACCCGATGAGTGGGGCCCATCGATCTAGGGTTCGGTAGAGAAGAGGGAAGTCGGAGGTCCAGCGGTGAATTAGAGTTTTCGAGCCCCAGCGGCGGCGGCACATCGAGAGGTAGAGGGAGGAGGATGTTGGGGATTTGGGGCTGCAGAGGGCGGAGAAATGGCGGGAAGTGCAGGCGAAGGCGGAGATCTCGACGGGGGTGAGGAACGAGAGGACGGCGAGCTGGACGTCGTCGGGGAAATCAGTGAAGGAGGCGGTGGACTCCATCGATTAGGGTTAGGGGTTGCAAAAGATTGGGGGAGATTTGGGGGAAATTTTAAGCGGTGGGATTTGATAAAAATGCGATCACGGTTCAATGTTATGGGTGATAGATTCACGAACTTGTTTTTGAAATGAGGGTATATTTTGGGTGGATTAGAGAGAAAAAGAGGGTACAGGTTGAGGATGGATCGAGACGGGGAGTGACTTTATCGATGTCGTTTTGTTCTAGCGTCTGCCGCGTGCGCGGAGAAATATGGATGAACGGAGCACCCCTTGAATATTCGATTTTCGTACACGAAGAGTAAAATTATTTTTTAACAAATTATATTATATTATGTAAAATCATAATAGATCTAGTTATGATATGAAATCTTACGCTGAAGAAGCCAATCTATAATACGGGGAAAACACAAGTCTTTTCTATCCTCTATATTAATATTGTTGGTATAAGTTTTATTTCCTTTGTTATAAAATCATGTTCGTAATGCACATGAGAAAATAATATATTCATTTATTTAATACAATTTTGTTTTAAGAAAAATAGAATATAAATATGCATCTTAAGGCAAATAAAAGGTCATAAATAGTTGTAGTATTTTTCAGCTAATCCTTAAATTTAAGGTAATGCAATCTCAGAAAACTTTATTGTAATTTAAAGCCACCATGTGTTTGAACAAGTTCATTTTATTTATTTAAAATTTATGTATTTTTAGTACTTTATAATGAAATTAATTAAAATGATTGTTCAGTGTAAACAAGCAAAAATTGTGCCCGGGCACCAAAATCAAGTTACCAATGTGACTAGGTCCAGCCTAGTTTTGAGCTTGTAACTAGGTCCTAAATAGGAAAAACGAATGTTGTTAGGCCCTCCACCTCACCTGTATACAACTTGTATACTGCATTTTCAAAAAAGTCCCCACACAGACCCTCCTATCTCAAAAGCGATAGATATCTAAGAGGTTGATTATGATTTTTTGGAGGGAACTTTTTATCCTTTCCTCCATTATTGCTTTCCATTTTGATATCTTATTATAGAGGGGATCTTCATGTCTTCAAGCACTAAATAGGTGATATAATTCTCTCATTTACTCTCCTTCATAAATGGAGGAGAAACTCCTTATATGTGTGGTTTCTTTAGGAGAGGATGCTATTTTCATGAAGGTAAAATCATCAACGACCTTTCTTTAATTAAATTTTGATACGTCAGAAAGTCCCATATGACACTATCTTTAAAATATAAATCTAAAAGACAATGCAACCTCATTTTTTTTATTGAAAACAATGATGATTTGAAGTGCATTGTGGAGCATTCTCCTAATATGGGATGTACAGATATCAATCTTTATGTTACTGCAGACAAAGAGACTTGTAGTACCCAAAACACAGAGAAAGAAGCCCAAAACCTACAGATTATCATTTCATTCGTGATAAAGCTATTTGGTCTCTATTACAAAAAACTTAATTTTGAGAAATAAATATTTTTGTCACGTCATACATGCTATCTCTAAGATATTACTGCTAAAAAAAGGTCAAAACTGTTAGTATTATGTCTGGGTGTTGCTTTAAATTAAAAATGTTAAGTAGTTATTTTTGTTAATTAAACTAAACTAATTTTTTATTAATTATTTCATATATTTTATTTTGTATGTGGGTTAAATTTTTCCTACGTTGAATTATTAATCTTTAAAGCCATTATCCGCTAGTAAATCAATTTTAGAACAGATTCCTAATGATATCCCGCTTGGTGAACAAGCTATGACGATAGAGGTTATGATTAATGATACACTAAAAGATGTTAGATGTGGCACACTACCCTAATTGAAGTTGGACAACAATTTGAAAGTGCAAAAGAGCCAAGATTAACATTGCAATACTTTTCAATCACAAAGAAGTTTGAGTATGAATTCAAAAGAATGAACCAAGATGTGATCGAGTATATTGCCGATACAAGTACACTAATTGTTGTCCTTAGATGTTGTTTGTTTCTCCTAATAAGCATGTGTCGAAACTTATTATAAAGAAGTTGGTGGACAAGCATACATGTGGGCAGCATGGAAGTAATGCATGTTGTTCTCAAGCATCATGCAGATTCATCGCTTCACAATTACAATCAATGTTGAAAGTTTGGCCAGATATCAACGCAATTAATATACAAAAAGAGGTACTCATGCAATATAATCTGAGGATTAAATACAGTAAGATACTATGGAATAAATAGAGAGCTTGTGAAGAGATGTATGGTGATGCTCATGAGCCATACGATCAACTTAGATGGTAAATGCATACATAGGTTACTGAGTTTATATATTTATCTATAAAAATTATCGATTGTTGCTAACTTTAACAGGTAGTTATTAATTTTAACAAATAAGTGCTAATTATTTGATTTAAGTTTTAAATTTGTATGTATGTAGTTTTATTATTTAACATATAATGATTTTGTGTAATCTTCGGTATTAAGACATGGTAAGAGTGAGAAGTTCTAGTAGCTATATTCTGTTGAACAAAAGAAAGGAAAGTTTTCATGGTTGTCCATATATTATAGAGCTTGCATTAATGGTTTCTTGGCTAGGTGTAGGCTCTTATTTTTTACGAGGATTGTGGTCTATTTTTTATGAAAGAAGTGATCCATACATTACCCTTCACCAGTTAGGCATAGACAAAGGCATTAGAAAAGCTTTTAGAAATTTTTTTCAAAGGCTGTAGAGAACTTCAAATCAAAGCTTAGAGATTTTAGATTGAAGTCAAGAATACACAAATTTTAGCAAACTTATTGTAATCAGCATGCTATAAGTACACCATAGCAAAATGGAAAGATTATATGAAAGAAATTGAATTTATAGATCTAAGAGCATATGCACTTGTTATGAACTACTTGAAAGTATCCTAATGCTACTAGGAAAGAACTCTAGAGGGCAGTGAATAGGGTTTATGCTAATCTAATCTGATTTATGTCAATTAAAAACTTATTAAAAAATTATCCTAGAAAGAATGATATAACAAGAGATATATATGTAAGGATAAGTACTATAAACAAGGGTAAACAAAATAGTGGACAAGATAAACAAAGAGGCAATGGCTAAATAAGATGAACAAATATATAAGTGCACCAATGCAAACTCAAACAAGCCATATGATCACGGAGTTCGGTCCCCACGACCTACGTCTCCACTCCTCACCTCGAGGAGATCTCTACTATCACAACCAGGTTTTCTACGCTCACCCGAATAACGTTTACTCCTTACACTCGGTTTTCTAGCTCACCGAAAACTTTACAATCACTCACAATATAAACACACTAACTACCACATCAAGTGTTGGTCTCTAGCCCGTGTTTTTCTCAAGTGTTAGGAATTACAACCTCTCTCTAGGTATTGCCATCTACCACACTCCTCTTGGGACGACCCCGTCTCTCACCACACACTCCTCTTGGTGTACTAGTGCAATACAATATGAATCATCATAATTAAGCTCTCTAATCAAATGATTGTTCTCTAAACAATGTGAGAACTCAATTAAGCACAACTTAATATTACAATCTCTCACAACCCCAATATACTATGTATGTAAATACTAAAAGCTCAAGTGAGTGTGTGTAACAATGAGATTCAATAAAACAAAATCGAACTAAACTCAATTATGAAAATCTAGCTTATAGAGATGATAATCAACAAACAATATAAATACAAAGCTAGAAATTGAGTTTAGAAAACTTCTCTATAGATAACAAGAAAGAGGGAGAAGAGTGAATGCTCAAACACTAAAGGATGATCTCCACTTGCTCTTGTGAAAGCTTCTTCACAAACAAAGAAAACACTAAAACAAACATTAAAACCCTTAAACTCTTTTGTAAACTTGATTAAACTCTTTCTTGGATAGTTTTTGGTCTGAGTTATGAGGGGTATTTATAGAGACCCCAAAACACAACAAAAACAAAGCAAAAAGACCAAAAACCAAAACTGGAACATGTTAGAAAAAAACTAGCCGTTACAGCATCAGTCGACTAATGGCTTTCATCAGTCGACTGATGAGCTGACCGTTAGAAGCGTTTTCCAGCTCATCAATAGATTAATGGACCTTATCAGTCGACTGATGATCTCATCAGTCGACTGGTCAGTCGATCAAAACAAAACAGAGAGCAAATGATGATTCCAGACACTTTTTTCAGTCGACTGATCGGTCGACTGATTTCATCAGTCGACTGACCAGTCGACTGATAACAAGTATACAGCTTGTTTAAAGCAGAAATCTGATTTGTAATCTGCTTTTAAAAATAGTAAACAAGCTCTAAAAATTATGAAACTTTAGGAAATGATTATAGATATGATAATACACATGTTACAAAAAAATGGTTTTTAAAAAGCATCTCCCAATGAGAAGTCTCATCATTTTTCAAAATAGTCCAAAAACACGAAAACTAAACATACATGTTTTTGACATTTGACGTAAGCAAACTTTTAAAACTTTGTAAAATATTTTTATAGATTTAATAAACTATGTATAAAGTGATATTAAAGTCTATAAACCAATAAAATAATATTTTATCAAAAACACCTATATTTTGATAAAATCACCAAATACGTGTCTGTGAATAATATGAGCTTAAAGTATTAACACACAAGTATAAACCTATACTACAAACACTATAAACTATATACCCAAGCTTAATGGTCTTCAATATAGCTCGACTTGGTAAACTTGCGGATGAAGCTTGACTTAGATCTTCAACTTGAATTGCATGGCTTCACTCTACTGTTCTGCCAACCTCCATTGGATATGATCGTTGAAGCTCAGTTTTATCCATCCTCCAACATTTTGTTTGTCTATAATAAATAGGAAAACACAAATACTAGACAAACAATATTAGAAATAAATTGTTTGTAAATCATCATCAAAACAAAAGGACCCAACACTACTCCCCAATTATTTTCTAATACTTGACTATGAGACATGCAAGGTACCAGCTAACCAGATCGAGATGTTGTCACTTGTTCTTATAAAAAGACGTGGGAGGAATAAAACTAGATGTATTAACAATTGAACGAAGAACAAACACCCACTGAAATGTTCTTGGTGTCACAATGAAGGTCACAATCAACAGATGTGCAATGATACCGACATTGATTGATCTTTTGCTTAGTTGCATCACTTTTATCTTTTAATTGTACCTTTCGATATAGATAAAATTGTTTGTTTAGCATATTTTGTGACTATCTATGTTTAAACTTGGATGTTCATTTATAAGTTGCCTGTTATGTATTCAGATTATTTGTTAAAGTTATTTATCCATAGTTTACTATATGTTTTATGCTGGGTGCTTACAATACATTTACATGTTAGATTTATCACTTAGTTGTTAACTATAGCTAAAAATGTTAAAACTAATGCATAGGTGTTGACTATTTCTATTAAACATATGTTTAAACTTAGAGGAAAACCAGTAATATCCATAATGAGATACAATTCCACATATAATTTTTGGTCCAAAATATAAATATAAGTTAGAGATCTAGATAGCAGTACTTTTACCAGAAGTCAACATAAAAAAAATGTTCTTCAATAAGTAACAGACAATCATCTACTACGACGCCATCTCCACACTCCGTTCAATGATTTTGGCTACATATTTTTGATCATCTTCATCTAGAGAACCTCTTGATAGGGAAATAAATAGACACCTAAATTGCGAGTGCACAACTATCAAGTTATAGTATAAAAGATTGTCGAATCTCATGAGGAATGTGTTGTAAGAATTAATCAAAATTAGTTTTCTAAATTGTATGTGACAATTTAGGAGTGATGCAGAAAGTGGTTGTGGAGAGATAAAGAGAGTGGATGTGATAATATGTAAATAAAACAACACTAGATTGAGAGGGGAGAAAGAAAGATGAAGAAAATAAAAAAAATAAAATCAAGAAACAAATAAAGAAAATCAAGAATAAAGAGGAAAATTAAGAAAGTAAAATATGGAGGATTCAATTAGAGAAATGAGGAAATCTAGAATTGAATCCACTAGTCAATTTCACTTATAAACTATGAATTATTCTCTTTTTATCATATTTCACTTTAGATTTATTAAATATAGACTATCAAACTACTTAAGAAAAACATAACCTATTAAATTATCATTTAAATAAAATAAATTTTTATGAAAAGAATAACAATTAGATTGTAATTCTAGAATTCATATGCATAACCTATCAAACCACTCAAGATAAGCATAAATTATTAAATTTTTCTTCTACCTATTAGTTCTCTAGTTGATTATCTTAAGCATGATCATTTTAAGCACAAAGAGAGTAATTTATAAATTATAAAAGAAATCAAACTAGTTTCATATAATTTTAAAATTTCTACAAGAATTAGTTTCACATCTTAAAAATAAAAAATAAAGAAATAAAATCTAGATTAGAGAGAATAAAGAAAAAAAACTAATTCCCAAGAGGGTTCTAGCCTCTTGGAGAAGAAAAGGAAATGAATAAAACTAATTCTTGTTTGCGTCGGAAATTATTTTATTTGTTGAACGCATTACAAATTATTTATCGAATACAATGAATTCAAAGAAACAAGCTTTTTTATAAGACCTCTTGTTACAAATAAATAACCTCCTAGAAACACATGCAGATGATGTTTATCACCTGCTGCTTGTGTGGGATCTTTGTCTGTGTCGGGGGTGCGTTAGCCCGTGGATGACCGAATCACAGATCCAAGTTGAACTGTGAAGAAGGCTTAAGGTCGATGTTTCATTTTAGAAATAAGGACATAAGTGGATTGTAGGCTATCTAAAAAACTACAACAGATAGATAATCCCTATCAAATACCGGTGATGGAAGTTACAATTTAACGGCTTCTAGAATGCTATAATTTGAAGACTTTCACAAAGATCGACGAATGTTACAATCTAACGACCTTCGCAACAACTGATGAAAGCTCTAATCAACAACCTTCACAATCAAAACCGGGAGATACTGTCACGCCCCGCTTCCCAAAATACCCGAAAACCGGAACGTGAACAAGCCCGCGACGTATTAGACTGAGGAGAGATAAGTGCTAGACCTCTTCTTCTCAATCTAATACGCTAAGCGTCTGGAAATAAAACAATGTGAAGTCACAAGTCCCCGATCACAATCAGCAAGAATACAATAGACAAACTCAGAATAAAAATATCATATCACAAATGGGATAACATCCGAGACATAATATTCGGGTCAACATGCCCTTATACAAGACTATCTGAATAAAATACTAGAAAATATAAAATACAATAATCCAGCGGAAAGAAATGCTATAAAAAGAAAACTAAGAACAAATAACTAAGCTTCAGCTTCTTCTGCTACACCGTCTTCAAGGCACTCCTGTTGAGAATCATCTGGCTCCTGCTGAACCTGCTGTTCTCCTAAGTTTGACGTACACCAAAGAAAACAGGTGTACGTTAGGTGCATGACGTACAACAAGATCCCACTCGGGAAAATAATAATATAGTCGAATGACCAATGCAATGACAGTAATAACAAATAGAAACATGCAGCTGAAATACTAACAAGCTAGATATAATCCATCACTAGAGTATAACAATCAGGAGAAAACATAAATATCCGAGTAACAAGATCATACAGCTAACCATCCTATAATCATCCACATAACAAGGTCATACAACTAGATGGAATTAATATTTAAAAATCTACAACTCGAGACGTAGTACGTCTAGCGAAATAATCCAAACAAGAAAACCCTCATGTATATACCATATGTCTCAAATTATAGATAATTAAATATTAATCCCGATCTATGTATGAAAAGAAGACAACTGGCCAACATCTCACAAGAATCATACTTAGCCAAGAATCGAGGTCATGTAACTAACCATCCAATCACTCATCTCAAATAATCACAATCTCAATATCACTGCTCCTCAGACCCACCCCAGGCCGACACAAGGCACTGGCGCGAGCCTGGAAAATAATCAACAGTCACATATCACGATACCTCAGACCCACCCCAGGCCGACACAAGGCGCTGGCGCGAGCC